>JADKXX010011284.1:0-17698 GCA_017310255.1 Butorides virescens | reverse complement strand
TTTGGAGGATCCAGCAGTAGAAGAGGCCAAAGCGAGCAGTTTTCAGTCCCAGCGCCCGCTGCAAACCCTCTGGGCGCGTTGCCAGCGCTGCTCTCTGCTTCATCCCCGCAGCACCCGGACATGTACGAGCGAGCGGTCCTGCGCAAGCCGCAGCAGAAGGCGTACGGCGTCACCGTCGACCTCTGGAGCATCGGCGTCACCTTCTACCACGCTGCCACCGGCAGCCTCCCCTTCGTCCCCTTCGGGGGACCTCGCAAGAACAAGGAGATCATGTAGGTGCCCCGGCCGGCTGGGAGGGCTGGGCCCTGCTGCGTGGGGAGTTGGGACCGTGGCTGGTGGCCCTGGGGGGCTGCAGGGCAACCTGGCTGTGGCTCGGTGCGTGCCAGCAGCACCGCGTGTCTATGAGCTGTAGTTTGCTGCCCAATTCCTCCCCCAGAGCCTAGAAAGCCCTGAAATGTGGATCCCCTGCTCTCTGGGCTATGGAGAGCATGCACGTGCAGTGCGGTAAAGGATTTGTGCTCCATTTGCCACGTTTGCCCTCAAAATGCATCCTTGGTGACTTTGTGGCTAAACAGCTGGAAGAGGAGGCAGGGTTAATGCTTGCCTGACGCTTTTTCACTGTTTCTTGAAGTCTTTTCCCCTTGGGCATTTTTTTCTTTCTGTGTCTTTCCCAGCCCATCCATGCTCTGCCCTTTCCCTCTTTGCTGAACCTGCAGGATGTAGTACCCCAACAGAGGACTCTTGGCTCATTTCACCTGTGAGCAATTTCCTTTTAACAGGTATAAAATTACCACTGAGAAGCCTCCTGGAGCCATAGCTGGGGTGCAGAAGCAGGAGAATGGGAGCATTGAGTGGAGCTACGAGCTGCCCATCACCTGCCAGCTCTCCACGTGAGTGTTCCCTCGCCCGGCTCGGCTCCGGGTCTCCTGTCCTGGCACCATGGCTGGAGAGGGCATCCCACCTCAGATGGCTTGGAATGTTTTAATGAGGCGGATGAGCTTTTCATCTGCGGGTGCTACAGCTCTCAGACCAGGTCTTTGCTTTACAGCTGGGACAAGGGGGTGCAAGACGGGGCAGCAGCTCCGTCGGTACGGGAGCTCCGCTGCAGAAGATGGGCTGTGCCCCTCCCCAACCCACGGGCCACCGCGTTTATGGCTCAGGGTTATGCCGGTCTGTGCAACCATCTCCTCTTCTGCTGCTGCAGGGGGCTGAAGGACCAGCTGATACCCATTTTGGCTAACATCCTGGAGGTGGATCAGGAGAAATGTTGGGGATTCGACCAGTTTTTCGCAGAAACCAACGACATTTTGCACAGGATTGTGGTTGATGTCTTCTCCCTGCAGCAGGCTTCCTTGCATCGCATCTACATCCATGCCTACAACACGTAAGGATGCCAAGGCTGTGTTTAAAAGCGAATTTGGGTGTTGAGCTGAGGAGCCTCAGCCCCTCTTGTTTCAGTAGGTGAACCGAGGGGGAGTGCCCGTTCCCTTTGCACTGTGGTTAAGCCAGGTTAAAACAAAGCCGGCCCAAACCTTTGCTGGGGAGTGCACGAAGTGGGAGCCGTCGGCTCCTGGCATGGTATTAATAACACAGAGAGCCCAGGGAGGTTGTCCAAGGGTCTCTGCTGACCCTCTGGGGTGTTTTGCTATGAGAAGAGAGAGGCAGGCTGGTAAAGAGATGGAAATCTGAGCGCTCGCCTCCTTGCTTATTCCCCCTCCTTTCGTTTCTTTCTCATTTCAGTACCACCAAGTTTTTAGACGCTGTCTTCAAACAAACAAATATAGTCCCTCACCATCAAGAATATTTCTTTGAAGGTCATCTGTATGAGTTGGATCCTAATCTACAAGCTCATAATTTCTGCAAAACCACAGAGCACAACCCTCTGACCTTGCTGAGCTCCTCTGAGCAACCAGAAGACGTGGTAGGAGTCAGATACAGAGACCGTGAGTATCGTGGGCTTGGAGATGCCTCATGGCATGCATTTGGGGATGGGGTGGGGGCCACAAGAGAGATTTGCTGACATTATTACCCTAATCAACTCCAACGCACCGCAGGAGGTAGAGGGGCAGTGACAGGACTAGGGGCAACGGGTGCAAACTGAAACATAAGAGGTTTCAGTTGAATATGAGGAAGAACTTCTTTACTCTAAGGGTGACTGAGCACTGGAACGGGCTGCCCAGGGGGGTTGTGGAGTCTCCTTCTCTGGAGATATTCAAAGCCCGCCTGGACGAAGTCCTGTCTAGCATGCTCTAGGAGAGCCTGCTTTAGCAGGGGGGTTGGACTGGGTGAGCTCCTGAGGTCCCTTCCAACCCTTGCAATTCTGTGTGATTCTGTGTGTGATGCTGGAGCAGGATTAGGAGGGTTCAGGGTCAGTTTTCCCCTGCCATGTGCTCTTGCTCTGCAGCCACCCACCAGGCCAGGCTTTGCTGGAGTTTCATGCCTTTGTCCACGTTTCCAAAATATCTTGGAGAGCTGCACTAAGCCCCCAGCATTGCAGCTGCTCCTGGGCCTGAAATCCTGAGCGGCTGCAGGGGGCATGGGGGTCGCCTCGCCCACGAAAGGTGACAAGTGGCTCGGGCCATCAGCTCACGGACACCAATGTGATGCATGGGACATCGCCGTGGGTCTGCAAGCCGCGGCTCGGGGGCTCTGGGCCGGCTCCCCCCAAAGCACTGTGGCCACTGTCTGTCTTTCCAGCGGCGCTTGAGTTTCCCAAGTTTGTCCCCAAGGTGGATGTGGTGGCCGACTGCAGCGCAGCCAAGGTAGGTGGGGGGGGAGGTGCCCGCGCAGCCCCCGGGGGAGCCCCGGTGGGGGAGGCGCAGCCCCCAGCACTGCCCTTTGCTTTCCAGAGCGCGGTGGGGGCCGCGCACCAGACGCTGCGGATCGCCCAGGCCCTGCGGCGCTGCCGGGAGCTGCTGGTGAGAGGTCTCCACTGGGTGATGTGAGTGCCAGAGCCACCGCGGGCGTGGGTGGCATGGGGGGGGGGGACACCCGTCCCTTCCCAGCACCGTGAGCTTTGTTGTGTTAAGAGTGAAACTGCTCGGGGTTTTCCAGCCTCTTCCAGGCAGTGCAGGACCACTGGGTACCCTCACGGGGTACTGGGAGGGAGCACGGCACGGGGTCCTGTACAAGGGACACTACGGGGGACACGTGTGCCAGGCTGCGAGGGGGCTGGGCACGGATAAGGACCTGTAGGGAATTACCACTCGGTGATGTGAGGATGCTCCTGTCCTCACTTGTTACTTTTAAGTCACTTTTTTTAAGTTTGGGAGATGCTGAGGAAAACAACACCATTCCTATTAATATTATTAAAGCTCTTCTCCCAGGTAATGGGTGATGGGACGAGGGGAAACGGCCTCAGGTTGTGCCAGGGCAGGGTGAGGTTGGGCCTGGGGAACAATTCCTTCCCCAAAGGGCTGTCAGGGCCTGGAAGGGGCTGCCCAGGGAAGGGGTCGAGTCCCCATCCCTGGGGGGATTTAAAAGCCGGGCAGAGGCGGTGCTGAGGCCAGGGTTTGGGGGTGGGATGGCAGGGGTAGGGGAGCGGTTGGGCTGGGGGAGCTTAAAGGTGTTTTCCAACCCAAACGATTCTGTGGTTCTGTGATTATCATTTCGTATTTTCACTGTCCTCCCTGTGTCCCTTGGGGCAGGAGCTTCTTGTGCAGTGGCAGGACAGCGCCCAGCGGGCGAGCCCCCCCCCCTGCCCGGAGCTGCCCCCAGCTTTATGTGCCTCCAGCCCCCCAGTTTTTCACAGGCAGCCAGAGAGGACCCCCCAGCTCCATCCTAACCCCCCAGCTCCATCCTAACCCCCTGCCACACACAGCTGGCCCTGGGACGGAGGTCGGGCTGCCAGGGAGCACGCGTTGGACGGGCTGTTTTCTCTCTTGGCAGCGGGAACCTGAAAACGGAGTGCTCGAGGATTTTGGAGCAGAGGAGAGGGGCGCTCTCGGTGCTCAGCTGCCTGCAGCTCACTGAGGTGAAGACCCGCGTGCTGTAAGTGTGGCTCCGCAGCCGCGGGGACGCGGGCGCTGGGCTGCGGCAGGCACCGGCGGTGCCCTGGGGCTGCTGCTGCTGAGATATGGGACTCTCAAAGGCGCCTGAATAATCAGAAATAAGTAAAGTTTTCAGGCATAAGCTGGTAGCTGGAAGGTAAGAGGCTTTTCCACTGTACGTGGAGGCTGTGGGAAATGAGCCACTCCGGCTGTTTCTCCTTCTTTGCTTCAGTTTTTAGTGATCAATCCCTAGTTTCATGGGAGCCCAGAATTAGTTCTTGCTCCCTGGCTCCTGGTCCGTCGTTTTCAGACTGTTACAGCCCATGAGCTACAGAGCCAGCGCCAGGAGGCGGCAGGGCTGCTGCTGCCAGCTTGTGGGAAAGGGAAAAAAAGAGCTGATGCTGCCAGCAGAGTTAAAATAACGGGCAGGACGGCATCAGCAGCCAGGTCCCCATCGCCAACCCCGCTGCCCTGGAATGCCGAGAGCCCGGGGAGCATGGGGCAGCGCCGGGGAGGGCAGCGAGCCCGCGGCCATCGTGCTGCGTTCCCACCGTGCCGGCATCCCGCCTGACCACCCCGAGATGTCTTTTATTGCCATGGAAGAGGCTCCACTAATGGAGCATTCACCGGAGGCTGAATTACAGAGGAACCCTGGGCTGTCCTCGCCATAACCAACGCACCCATTCCCCCCCTGTGCTGCCCCAGGGAAAGCTGAACCCATTTTATCTAAAGTAACCCATGGTTATTTTGCTTTTCGGTTTCGTTGTTGTTGTAGCGGAAAATTCGTTGCTGCTGCATTGCTGTTCTTTTATTCTTTTCAATTTAGCGAGTCTCTTCATTTCCATTTCATCCAAAAAGACAGGGACACGTGGTTCCCATTGACTCCAGCCAGATTAGCACAGGGCTGTAGTGCCAGGAGCTGTAACGCCGCAGCTGGATGCTGCTGGCTTAGCCATCCCTGCCAACGCCGTCGGGATCAGGCGTATTCCTGCTGCCTTAGCCCGTGCGCCGCCCGGCGTTGCGCTCCCAGGCCAGCTGCAGGGAGGCAGGCAGCATCTGATATGGCATAAAGCCCATCCATACCAAGCTAGCAATTTTGGGATGCATCGGACACAACGGGGCGAGTTTTTACCGCATCAGCACTTTGCAGCTTGTGGCTCAGGTCCCGAATGTGGAATTATTGCCCTGGGAAACCACAGTGCAGCTCCCCCAGGGGCTCTGACTCTGCCTCCACCACGGGATGGGTTTTCTGCGCCCAGGTGATGGCTGCCTCTGGCTTATGTTCTGCTTAAGGAATATTCGTGTTCTGGCTTTCTTCAGGTACGAGGCCGTTCCTGCAGGCAGCGGGGTGCCGGCTCTGAAGGACGTGGCCGTGGTGAAGACCAGGCTGCAGCGGGTGAGCCCCCGCGGGCGGCTCCGTGCGGGGCCGGGGAGCACCCGCAGGCACGGGCAGCGCTCGGAGCAGCCGGCCCCAACCTCTCCTCCCCCTCCGCAGGTCGCCGAGGAGCTCTCCCAGTGCTCCCACAACATCTTTGACTTTCAAGGGGCTCTGGATGGCATTTTGTCCGACCTGGTGAAGCACAGGCAACAAGTCCATGAAGACAAAAGGTCTGTAGTGCCAGCCTTACCGAAATCCCCGCCAACCCTTTGCCGGGCTCAGCTGGATCGAGCGGACGTCACCGCGTGCTCCCTGGCAGCCGTGCACAGCCCCTCCCTGCAAACAGCATCTCACAGCCCCGTGCACGCATCGCGTGGTGTCCCCATGCACAGACACGGGTAGCAGCCGTGTCCCCTAATCACAGCGTGTTCAGATTTCACCCCAAAGTGCTAATTTCACCCCAACCTCATAAACCCCTCTTCTGGCGGGGCCTCACGCCTCCTTCCCCATCCTGGTTTCAGCATCCGGCAGATCGAGTGCTGCCTGGAGAAGATGCAGCTGATCTACAAGCAGTTCAAGAAGGCCAGGACCTGTCTGCGTAAGTGACGGGGACGGTGGCCCCAGGGGCACGAGGTGCGGGGCTGCAGCAGGGATGTCCCTGCGCTGGCCCAGTGGAAAAACCGAATCTTATTTCAGTTTGCTGGGCTTAGCAGTTATTTCTGGGCCATGACAGTAGTCCCGGGAGCTGCAGCCCTGAAAAGCCCCTTGAGTGATCTCTGGCTGTGGTGGAATTGCCCATTTATTAGGTTATGAACAGGAAAATGTGTCGTGACTGGTGTCTTTCCTCCCCAGGGCTGGGCTACAATGAGGAACAAATCCACAAGCTGGATAAGTAAGTCCCAACCCTCTCCCCTTGCCAGGACCTGCCCCGTGCTGCGGCTGGGCAGGTATTTGGTGTCTCTGATCGAACCCTAAGGGGATGGAAAATGTTCCTGGGTCACTAACGCTGAGAGAGGGCACCTCTAAGTGGCTTCTGTGATGGTTTTTGACAGCAAAGTTTTCGAGCTAGAAGCTATTTCAGGTGAAGGTGTGGGAGGATCTCTGCGAGCTGGGGACAGGGAGCTGCTGCTGGGCCAAGTCCCTGCGCTGGACTGTGGGGACAGCACATTTCGGGCTGTTGCTCACCCATCTCTTAGCTTGCGGCCATTTGTTTGCTGAGATGCTGATTTAGGAAGTGTCCATGCTTTCATATCTGCTTAACTTTCAGTGGGAGTAAAGAGTCTGATGGCTTTCGTACCTTTAAAAATCCTCCTTTCAGTTTCCACTGAAACTGGGGGAATTTAACACGGGCAAGAAATAAAATGCCCACTTCAATATAGAATCACAGAATCGTTTAGGTTGGAAAAGCCCTTTAAGATCATCAAGCCCAACCGTCCCCCTAACCCTGCCATCCCACCCCCAAACCCTGGCCCTAAGCACCTCGTCTGCCTGACTTTTAAATCCCCCCAGGGATGGGGACTCGACCCCTTCCCTGGGCAGCCCCTTCCAGTGCCTGACAGCCCTTTTGGGGAAGGATTTTTTCCAGGGATGGTGAAATTTAACAGGCAGCTCCTTTATCTTGATTAATCTTCAGCCTAACCTTGGAGATTTGCCTTAGACTCCAAGGCAAAGACTTCTCAGAAGTGCCCTGGGGGGGATGGCAGCCCCACTGGGCATCCCCGCCTGGATCCCCCTGGCCCCCAAAACCTCCCTCTCCTCTTCATCAAAATTAGGTTTTGTTTTCTCTAGAACACTGATGCAAAATTAATTACTGAGCATCTAGTCCCTCTTTCTCCCTTCAGGAGCCAGCTTTAGGTCTCCTGCCATGTGAACGGTGATGTTCATTTTCAGTACATTTAAGGAAATAACAGTGTTCTCACCTTTTTTTTTTTTTTTTCTTCTGTTTTTAGGGTGAATTTAGGGCACCTGGCCAGGAAGGTCCTGTTGATTTTCCAGGAGGACTGCGTCCAGCGGTACCAGGAGGCCCTGACCCTCCACAGCAGCAGGATGAGGTACCAGCCCCTACCCAGCCTCTCCCGGGGTTTCGGGGCTCTGCTGTCAGACCCCAGCGGGGATGGGAGCGGGGACTTTCCAGTCACCCTCCAACAACCGGGGCTGCTTCTCTGCTATTGATCGAGTATTGGGATGTGGATGGAGATGCTGATGTCGGTAACTGCTGCTGAGGGACTCGTAAAGGGGCAATAAGACCTTAAAGCAGCAGCTCTGTGCGACTGCTGGAAATCCTGCTGGGTGAGCTGGTTCTTATCCCGTGCCGTGCATTTATGCCCTGTTGTTTCAATTTTTATTTTATTTTTTTTAAAAAAAGCCCCCTAAACTTGCAGCTTGCATTCAAGCAGCCGGTTTCCCCACGCTCTGAGGAAGAGAGGTTATTTTATCAGGACAAAATTGCTATTGAGACAAAGGGATCTACTTATTAGGCATGATTTTCTGCTAAATGGTAGTTGGGGACTAATGCAAAGAGCAAATTACCTTGCTGTGATTGAGCACAATCCACTGCCTCTCACAGCAGCAAAGAGCGGGGGTGAGGGGGAGGCAGCTGGAGGAAGAAGAGGTTGCAGAGATTGGATTTTTATGGCAAGGTTGCTTTCAGAGAGCAGCATCCATTCCCCTGGGCTGCCAGTGGAATGGAAGGAGAATGATTTTTCTATAATGCCTTGGAATTAAACCCAGCGTTTGACCTGGTCCCTATTTCTGATGGGGAGTCACCCTGCATAGGAGTTACCATGCGGGGGGGGGTTTAGGCTAGAAGTTTGTCTTGGGTGCTCAGGAATGCCCCAGGAGCAGCGGGCAGTCCCTGTCCCGTCCCTGTCCTGTCCCTGTCCCATTTCCAGCCTCAGCTTGTGCAGCCGGGGGGTTTCCACGCTGCAGACCCTCGCCCACGGGCTGGTTTCCCTCTGGGGACAGCCACCTCCTGCCACGTCCCATCGCGGGGCAGTGAAATCCGCCCTCGGCTTCCACGGGAATTTTGTCTCTGGGCACGATTCCTCTCTGGGTGTAGAGCCCTACGAAATCCATGGAGTGCAGGAGCCCCATCTGCACTAAAGCAGGGCTTTTACCTTGGCTCAAGGGAGGGAAAAAAAGCTTCTTTGTGTTTTTCTGGAGTATTTTTGTATCTGTTTTTCTGTCCTTAGAGAGATGGCAACGTGAGTCACAGCTGGATATTTTTAATTTATTGTTACTTTAGTTTTAATTGCCCTGTTTTGAGTTTCTTCCTGCTAGCAGCCAGGGTTTGTGGTGTGGTGGCTGTTTTTCTGGGGACTGGAGGTGGACCGGTCACCTTAAATATTCTTTCTTTCTTTTTTTTTTTTTTTTTTTTTTAAAGTCAAACCAAACCTTTTTTTTATACAACCACGTCGTGCTTGCCAGCTGTGTGGCACCTCCACCCCGGGGCCCGTCACCCTGGCAGGGACAGGGCAGTCGGTCCCCCCCAAAAAAAGCCACAGGAGGGTTTATTGGCGAGGCTGGGGCAGAGCAGAGGAGCGTGGGTGGCACCGTCCTGGCCCAGCTCAACCCCACGGCAGAGCCCCCCGAGCCCCCACCTGGTTTGGGCAGAGGGACCGGCCCCAAGGACGTGCTCGAGGGGGGGACCTCTCTGGCCTCCCCAGGCTTCAAATGTGAAAGGAAAGCATGCAAAAAGAAATGCAAAACCAAGGAGCCTTTTTGGGTAGATGCTCAGTCCTCCACGGGGCACGGGGGACCGGCTTGTGCAGCATTTAGGGCAGGAGTGATGGGCTTGAGCTGTCTCTCATGTAAGCAACGCTTTCCCTAATTAATTTGCTGTTAGTGTTGTTTGGATAACCTGGCCTATGGTGGCTATTAGCAGAGCTGCAGCCCTAATTACAACACTGTTGTGACTCATTTGCTTTCCTTCAGGATTTTAACTTTGATCCAGAAATGTATTGCAGAAAGCGATAAAAAATTTAAAAAAAAAATAAATAAATTGAAACGATCCGAGCTGCTGCCGAACGTTGACTGGGAATTCCGTCACCGTTTTTCTTTCTAGGAAAGTTAGAGAGATAAAGAAGCATTTGAAGAAGCTCAGCAACCGCATCAGCGCCTGCAGCGTGGAGGCGATGGAGTGCCAGGACTGCCTGCAGAGCGTAGGTGCCGGGGATGCTGCCCCACAGCCTCCCCCTGCTTCCAGATAACGCCCCCCCGCTCCCAGCCCCCACCGTGTACCTGAGGGCATAAGCAGGGAAACACCAAAGCACTTCTAAAAAACTTGCTGCAGTTCCTTGTGGGTGATCCACACTGGAGATCTTGCTTCCCCCCAATGTGCAGAGCAAGGAATGGGGAAACTTTTGGCAGTGGCACCCCTGGTCCCAAGGGCTGCCTGGCACGGGGGGATCTCTACCCAGCGACCAGGAATGGCAGGAGTAGGAGAAGGATGCTCCAGCTCTCCCGATGGCCTGTCCGACCAGCTGTGGCACAGCCACCTGGGAGATGCCCCAGCCCTTTGCTTATTTTCTTCTGTTTGTTCTGAAGAAGGGGATGTGCTGGGTGTGACTACGCAGGCATCATTTCCCCGGGGTGTTTTGTCCCCCTCGTGCCGAGCAGCCCACTGCCCGCCGGGGGCTGCCAAGTCTCTGTCTCTGCAGGTTCTGGACAGGTTTCTGCAGACAGAAAAACGGAGTTTGGCCCCGGTTCCTCCCGCGCCCTCCCTTGCCCACCTGAGCCAGGCATGCCAGGAGATGGCTTTTCGGTGAGTCTGTTGCAAGAGGGCTTGGCAGGCAGCTTGGCTCCCCGGGACCTCCTGCTGCTCATCCTCTGCTGGGGCCAGGGCTCTGTGTCTGCAGGGCTGGGACAGTCTGCGTGGAGCCCCTCACCGCAGGAGGTGCTCCCATGGGGGGGGGGGGGGGGAGCAGGAGGTCGAGCAGCATGGGGGTAAGGGGCTGGTTGTGTCCCCGGCAGGATGCAGGAGCTCCTGGAGCAGATGAAGTCGGTAACTTGTGATCTCCAGTTCAACAACAGCGTCATCGAGCGGTGAGTTAAGAGCGCCCGGAGACGCTGCTCCTGCCCCAAACACCAGGACGTGTCCCCGTGCCCCTGGGAAGGGGTGGTGGGTCTGGGTGGGCTCCTTGGGAGGATGAGCTCCGGCGTGGGGAGTCGTGCCTGGCACCGAGCGCCACCACAGCGACCCACGGGCTGGGTCATACGGGGGTTTTAATGGCACCAAGTTTACGTCGCGATTTGGCAGCAGAAGACAGTTTATCTTTCTTGGAAGTTTAAGCATGATCTTCTGCAAATGCTATGTCATTTCTACACCCCCTTTCTAGCCTTTCTGCCGTGCTGCTCAGCCCTGGCAGCTGCTGGCTGACACGAAGTAGATGCTTTCTGGATGGAGCTCTGTGCAAAACCCAGCATCCTACTGCTGACAACCCCCCCCCCCCCCCCCCCCCCCGGGTTTCTTCCTCTGCAACCTTTTTTTGAGGATCTTAATGCAAATCAACAATATGCATACGCATATCAAAATGTCAAACAGTTTCAGATCAGATTTTAAAAGAAAAAAAAAAAAAGAAATGGGTGATTCACCCCAGCCCTGGTTTTATAGGACCAACTGTGTTGTTGCAGCGTGTCCACCATGAATAAGGGGATGAGAAAGGTCTGGAGTGCTTCTGATATGAAGAGCTTATCCCAAGAGGCACAGGAACAAGCCCAGAGATTGGTGCCCAGCCCAAACTGGAGTTTGGGGCTGCAGGAGCCCAGGCGGTCCCTCTCTCGTCTAAAGCCTTTGGTTTTGTTCCTGCAGGTTAAGCAGGGCTGCCCCCACTCCCGGTATTTGAGAGCCGTGGTGACTTTGCAGCAAGGAACACTTACAGCACTTTGGGTCCAGAGCGATGGAGACGTTTGACGCTCGTGTTTGAGGAGCTCTCTGTGTCCTACCTCTCCGCGCCAGCACTTTTGCACAGTTCACCAGCATTAGCTTTGAGTGGCTTGCAAGCCTTGAGCCTTTGAAAGTTTGACTGAAAAATTGGGTGGGTTTTGTTT
Organism: Butorides virescens; assembly: GCA_017310255.1. NCBI lineage: Eukaryota > Metazoa > Chordata > Aves > Pelecaniformes > Ardeidae > Butorides > Butorides virescens. The sequence goes on along the minus strand of JADKXX010011284.1, from coordinate 6,283 downwards.
TTTGGTTTTTTTTTTTTTTCCCCTTTTTAAAAGTGCTTGAAGGACTTCACGTTTTTCTAGTTTCTCTGTATCACTGTGTCGGATGATGAAGAGGAAGAGGCTAGACAGATAAATTATCTTTGCCATCTTACTCCCACTTTTAACGTACTTCTGCTCCCTGAGGCTTCATGGAGAAGGGTGGGCCCAGAGCAGAAGGGCTCTACCTGATGGATGAGAGACTGGATCTGGCCCGGGATGGCCCCAGTGCTCTGCCCAGGAGGTGCCAGTGTGGGGAAGGCTGGAGCTACAGACCTCTGCCACAGCCTCCCCTCCTGCTCCAGGGCTTTGCCTCCAGCCCTGGGTTTGGGTTCATGAGGGGTTTGGGAATGGGAAGCTGAGGGAGGCTTCTCTCTCTCTCTTTTTTTTTTTTTTTTTTTTTTTTTTGTATGTTTCTATAAATGTAACTGAGTTCTGTGTTTATGCACGTGGGGGTGTGTGCCTTCTCCAACTCCACCAAACTCCATCCACCAAACCTGGGGGTGCTACTAAACACCAAGGCAAGATCTCAGGCAACAGGGCTCCCGCGAGCCTTCTCCAGAATCAGCTCTGCAAGAGAAAGCAGGGATATTTCTTTTTCTTTTAGGTGAAAGATGAAAAGCAGTCTTAAGCAGTCACCTCTGCCGTTAACGTGCAGGGTGAAAGGATGCATTTGTCTGGGGAGGTGACAGCAGCTGGGGGGGCAGAGCTGGGATGGGGACAGGAGGGACCCCAGTAGATGCTCTGTGGGGCTGGCCATGAGCATGTGGAGCTGCCCTGGGAAAGACGTGCCCAATATTTCCCTCCTGTTACACTCCAGACAAATAGAATGGAGGGGGAAACGTGTCACCCCCCCACCTCACTGCCCCCCTGGAAGTGCACAGAGAGCTGCGGAAGGACCCTGATGCTCCATGTCGGGGCTGTACCCAGCCCTTTGTTGGGGGTAGTTGTTATGCTCTGATTTTTTTCCTCCTGGTTTTTGACCTTGGGTTTTACGAGGAGCTGTAATCCTCCGGTTATCGGCTGAGTCAGCTGCTCGCCAGCAGCGGCGTGCGGAGCAGCGATACGGGAAGCCTGGGGCCTCGGGAGCCCGAGCATTAGATGGTATCAAGGAGCTCTTTGTGGGAAGAGTCAGACACGCCACCCCTCCATCCACCTCTTCCTGCCTGTCCCCAGGGTGATTTATGGGTTGTCACCCAGACCCCACATCCCATAGCGAGCAACATTCCGGGGCTGCAGCCAAAGCCAGGCAGGGCGATAACCCCCATCCAGCCGGGCTCAGACACGGGTATTTACACCTGGGAGGCTCCTGCCAGACTGATGGGCAGAGTTGCCTTGGCTCTTCCCACCCCTCCCTGGCACACCCGAGTGCAAACACACATAAATCACTGCCCTGGGCTCGCTGGAGAGCCCCTGCTCCCCCAAACCCTCACCCTGGGGAAGGGGACTGTGCTACTGAGGCTCACAGTGGCAGCAAACGGCCGGTGGGAAGCTCAGGTCCCTTTGCCCCCGTGGGGTGGGAGGCACACGTAGGGGAGTTTAGGAAATGTTTGGATTCATTCCCGTCCCCTGCATAAAACCCTTCCCTCTGTGTTTGCCTGGTTTCTACCTGTGTGCAAACCGTGAGTGGCTGCTGGGGTTGGAGCAGGGACCGGGGAGCCGGGACTTTGGCAGCACCAGCAGAGTCCAAGGGTGAGGGACTCGCTGCACCTCCCAGGGACTGCCTGCAGCTGGGAGGAGAGCGTGAGCCATCACCTGGGCGAGCAAAGGAGCCATCGCCTGGGCGAGCAAAGGAGCCATCACCTGGGCGAGCAAAGGCGTCTGACTCCACAGCAGCGGGGATGCTCGGAGTGCCTGCCCGGACCTGTCCCATGGTAGAAAATGAAACACCCAACTCTGCCCTTCGCCTTTCCTCCAGTTCCCTTTCCAGCCCTTTTTCCTGGAGGCGACAGGCATTAGCTAAACCAAAAGTCTTCAGCCGAGTCTGGGCCTGCTGTGGCTGCTCTGGTTCGCCGGGGGTCGCCCCCAGGGGCCAGGCTGGCGTTGTCTGATGGCACCCAGAGGCAGAGCTGCAGCAGGGACAGGGCAAGGGGTTGCCTGCCATGGGTGCTCCTCGGATCGACCATGCCAGCAAATATTTCTAATCTCTGCTGGGAGATGGATGGGAACACGAGGCAAAGCGGTGCATCCCTGGAGCTGCCCAGCTTGCTGCAGCGCTGTCCCAGGTCTCAGCAAGGGAGCAAAGTGGGCAAGGAGCGGCGGCTCCAGGGCTGGGCCTGGCTTTGCTTTCTTGTAAGAACAGGCCAAGCACGCTCAGGAGCTTCCCCCCACACCCAGGAAACCTTCCTGGGTAGAATTTGGCACCAAACGTTCCCATTCATTTTAATTGTAAAACCCAACATCCTGACTGTCAAGCCCAGCTAGTTACCGTAGAAGAGGTGGAACTAAGCCGTCACTTAACAACTTTTCTCCTGCAAACTATTTTCTAGGTTTCCCCTAGTTTCGTAACAAATGTTATTTTTAATCCAGCTCAAATTCACTGACATCCCCTGTAGGAACAGGGCAGGGAGCCCAAGCAGGGTCTCCTGCCACACTTCCTCGGATTCAGTGGAGCTGCGCTGATTTGTACCAGCTGAGTGGTTGACCTGGAACATGTTTGGCTTCAACAGAAAGGGATTTATTTCTTGGCAAAAAGAAAAAAGAGTTTTTGCTAATAGCCCTTGTCATGCTTAAACTGCCGTAACACAGCAGCTGCAAAGGGGACTCCCGGAATCCAAATGAAACAGGAATTTTCCTGCCAATGTTAATTAGGGATTTTTTTTTTTTTCCCCAATTTTTCAACCCTTGGCCTAGAAGAGCTTCCTGTGCTGTCAAACCTGCATACCGGTGGAGACAGCTGAGAAGGATAACGACCCTGCCACGTCTCTGGTGCAGGTATGAGCCAAAGCTTCCTATGTCGACAGAAGAGAACTCCATTTATTTGCACTAGAAGCTGAGGCCTGCAGCTTCCCCGGCCAGCCTTGGCACGGCCACCCCGGCTGCCAGCAAGAAGGGGCCAACGCGTGTGACCCATGGGCATAGGGTCCTCCGGCGTCAGGGAAGACTTTCCCCGGGAATGTCATCCCCCTCTGGAGCATCTCCCAGGGGGAAGTTGGCTGCAAGCTGCCGTCAGGCTGCGCATACACCCCCGCTGCAGCCACTCCGGCTCCCAGGCACCGGGGATTTCCTCGGGGTCAATGGAAACCAAAAGCCTCTGTGAGCGGTGGGAATCCCCTCCTGCTTCCTCCGCCCTGACGCTGCAAAACTGAGACTGAAACCGTGCCCGGGGATGGCACTGGAAAAGCAAATGCCCAGAATGGTTTTAACAGGTTCCCAGCCAGGTGCCAGGTAGATCTTTACCCCCAGAAAGGTCGTTTGCTTTCTTGCAGCTGATTCCTTATACTACTGATGGTCTGGGAAGAACACAGGATAAAATACCAAGTTTTTGGGAAACAATTTACCCAGGAATAAATCTTCTGCTGTTCTCAGGCAGAAGCAGAGGATGCGTGAAACTGAATCAGGATCCTGAATGGGGAAGAAAAAGACCTTCTAAAAATTAATCTTGCTACTTAGCACAGGACAAAACTAGATTTTTTTCAAGCCGTGTTATTGCTTCTTTGGTTTGAAGCTCTTATTAGTGACTGCTTATGACACTAGTCTTTTGTAACTCAGAGCCAGTGTGTTTAATCCATCCTTCAAATTAAAATCCTTGAAAAGGATTTAGATATCCTTGGCTTATCCTGTCCTCAGGAATTCATGAGACACATCGAATTCAGCTTCCCGTGAGCCCAGAAGCCAGGATTCACACAGCCTGGCACTGCTCTCCCCTCAGCCACCCCTTCTCTCGGCTGCTCTCGTGCAAACCAAAGAATTCAGGAGCGATTCTGTCCCAGTTACGTATTTCAAACTGGTACAAGGAGAGTGGCAGAGAAAGGATGCTCTGGGCTGGACGGCTAGCCTGCAGCCTGGGTAGTGCAAGGCCAGCCAGCAGCCCTGTGCCTCGTGTCCTGCGTGACTCGGGGTGACCGTGGCACCCTCTCTGTGCGCTGGGCTCCATCCGGAGACAGGGGGAAAGGGCAGCAGCTCGTGCTTCTTCCAGCCAGTGGGGAATGCATTACAGTGATGGGAGACCTTCATATCATGTGTGATATCCAGCCCTTGCTTTCAAAGGAGGAGGGAGACGCTTGCTAATCAGGCTGCCGGAGTGGCAGAGGGCCACGCAGCACCCGGTCCCGCCACCCCCGTTCGTCGTGCACCCCTCCTTTGCCCAGGGGAGAGGCGTGCAAGCCAGGCACGGGTGTCCTCAGAGCTGCAGCGCTGGAGCCTGCTTGGAGCCACTTCAAAATCTGGCTATAATATTTTCCCTTTTCCTTTTCCCACAACCACAAGAGCCTCATCTGGGAGAGAAAAATTGCTTCAGCTCACCGCCCTGCGCGTCGCCCCGGAGCCCTGCTCTCATTGCACTGGGGAAAGGTAATTTGTTCCAGTTGCCCTTACAGCCTGGTCCCCGCACACGCATTGTGCCAGGAGTGGGTTTGCACCCGCCTGTGCCGAGCACGGTGACAGCTCCCGTGGGGGCAAAGCCCGAGGACGTGGGGGCAAAGCCCGGGGACGTGGGGGCAAAGCCTGGGGACGTGGCGGCAAAGCCTGGGGATGTGGGGGCAAAGCCTGGGGACGTGGGGGCAAAGCCTGGGGATGTGGCTGAGCTCAAGCAGCAGCCACTGGAAAAAGCCCCCGGCCCCGTTTTGTACACAGGACCCGGTGTGGGGGTGATGTACGGGCTGCCCCAGGCAGCCCACGCCTCGTGGGGAGAGGATTCCCACGGGGAAGGGGATTGCGGGGAGATCCCACGGCGCGGGGAGGGGAATCCCACGGAGAGCTGAGTTTCCCCGAGGCAGGACCGCACGGGGCGGCCAACGCCGGTGGGTCCCGCGGGGAGGGGACACGGGGGTCGCTCCTCCGGGGGGGGTCTCCACAGGAGGGGTCCCCCGCCGGGCTGCTCCCGCTCCTCACGCCCCCGCCCCGCCTCCTCCCCCCCGGGCCGGCCCAAGGCGCCTGCGCTGCCCCACGCCCGCCCGCCGCTCCGCGCCCGTGGCGTGGGGCCGTGCCCCCGCCCGCTGCCGCCCTCCGCGCCCGGCTCCATGCGCCGGCGGCCGCCCGGCCCCGGCAGCGCTGCCGTCCCCGGCGAGGCGATGGGCGGCCGGTCCCCGGGGAGCCCCGGCGGGGCCAGGGCGGCGCGGCGGCTGCGGCGGCGCGGGGGATCCCCGCGGCTGCTGCCCGACGTGCGGAGCATCTTCGCGGCGCCGCGGGAGCCGACGGAGCGCGGCCGCGGGCACCGCTTCGCCCTCCGCCCGCTGCGCCGCGGCTGGTGCGACCTGTGCGGGGAGGCGGTGCGGGAGCGGGCCCTGCGCTGCGACTGTGAGTGCTGCCTGCGCCCCGCACCCCTGCCCTGCCCGCACCCCCGCGCTCCCGCACCCCTGCCCTGCCCGTACCCCCGCGTTCCCGCACCCCTGCCCTGCCCGTACCCCCGCTCTCCCGCACCCCTGCCCGTACCTCCGCACCCCGGCTCTCCCGCACCCCTGCCCTGCCCGCACCCCGGCTCGCCCGCACCCCTGCCCTGCCCGTACCTCCTCACCCCCGCATTCCCGCACCGCTGCCCTACCCGTACCCCGCGCTTCCGCACCCCTGCCCTGCCCGTACCCCGCTCTCCCGTACCCCGCGTTCCCGCACCCCTGCCCGTACCCGCGTTCCCGCACCCCTACCCGCACCCCGCTCTCCCGCACCCCTACCCAGACGCTTCAGCCCGCGCTGCAGCCCTGCCTGCTGCCGGCCCGCACCCCGCGCTCCCGCACCCCGCTCTGCCCGTACCCCGCGTTCCCGCTCCCGCACCCCGCGCTCTCCCTCCCGCAGCGGCAGCGCCGGTCCCGGTCCCTCCCTTTGCCCCGGTCCGGGACCTCAGACCCCCCCCTCCGGGTCCTGCCGGGCTTGCGGGGGGCGCCCCGCACGGCGCTTCCCTGAGGAGGGGGGTCCCCGCGCCCCGCGGTGCTGCGCCCCGGGAGCTGGGTGGGGGCTCCCCGCGAAGGGGCCGCCGTCCCCGGGTACGGGGCAGGGCTGGGGGCTGGGGCTGGGCTTCGGGCAGGGGTGCAGTGGGGTGCTGCCGGGCGGATTTGGAAAACGAAGCTTTTCCGGGAAAGAGATTACCAGCTGATCGGTGGGGCGGGGGGGGGGG
>JADKXX010011283.1:0-22928 GCA_017310255.1 Butorides virescens | reverse complement strand
GGTTGGCGTCGGTGCTGGATCCGCTCAGTGAGCAGGGAGGACCCGGGTTTGTAAAGGGTTTGTAAAGCTTCACAGCGAGGTCTCAATTCCTCTAGAAATAGTTTGTTAGCCACCTCGCCTTGCCCAAACTCCCCGGGTAAGAGCGCCCATGCCAGTGAGATTCACGAAGATGCGCGTTCCTTGGGTCAGACACATGCTGTGTTTGTGCTTGTGTTCTGGGGGAGAGATTTATTTTTCTATCGGCGGGGGGGGGGGACACACACACACAGAGGGGCCATACGAGGTGACCCAGCTGGGGCCATGCAGCAGCGCACGCTGTCTCCCATGCCCCTGGGGTGCTGCTCGGGGGCCGGGGAGCGTTTGCGTGGTCCTTGGAAAGACGCAACCCCGCGTTCGTCGTTGCAGCTGCGGGTGGGGAGATGGGGAGGCCGGGGCAGAGGGGGTTTGGGGCGAGCCCGTGTTGGGGGGAACTCAGCAGCGTGCGCTGCGCTGGCTGCTGACAGCAAAACTGCTCCTTCCCGGCGCGGTCCGGCAGCACGTCCCCTGCCGCAGGCTGCCTGGAAACTCGGCTTTGCAGATGCAGCTGTAGAGCTGTGCTTGGGTTTGAGTGACTCAAAGATTTGCTGGTTGGGGTCAGCTGAGCCTAATCAAGATTTTGGCAGTTGATAATGCCAGGCAGTTGCTAATGCCAGAGCCATTCACCCCAGGCTTGTGCCCACAAGACCCTCCCGTACTCAGGCCGGGGCATGTGGGGCGAGGGTGCCCTGGGTGTCGGTGTGGAGGGCGGGTAGTCGGTGCTGGTAGTTATTTGGGGCGAGGGAATGAGCTGTGTCCCACCCTGGGCTGGCTGCCCAGCTGGCAGCTCTGGAAGAGGCTTCCTTGCTCGTTTGCTGGTTGGTTTGGGGGGGTTATGCCAGGCACGTGCTGCAACGCCCGCCTCGCCGGGGCAATTAGTCCCTCGCTCTGCCCATTATGGTTCTTATGCTTGGCTCTCCTTAGATTATGAATCAATTAAATGTTTCTAGCGGTGATTTGCATAGCGCGGTGTGAGCAGGGCTCTTCACGCGTGCCTCCTGGTGCTGTTTGGAAAGGAAGGGCAATTGGGAGAGGCAGTCGCACCATATGGCCCTGCTGCATCGCATTAAGGCTTTAGCACCGACTGCTGTTAATTAAATGTAACCCAGCCGTCACCACGCGGCCAGCGCAACGTGACGCAGGAATACACAGGGGCCGGTGAACTTGCTGCATGGTGCGTTGTTTGAACGAGGGGGGGATGTAAATATGTTTTGTCGACGTGGGCCTTTGCTTTCTGCCCGCCGTTCCTGATTAACTCCCTCAAAACCTGGTGAGGGCCGGCGTATTCCCTGGGGTTGGCAGCTCTGCTGTGCCTGGCACGCCGGAGCAAATGTGTGAATGAACGTGCTTAGAGAAATAGTGTGGGTTTATTTCAAGCAAAACAAACTTTGTCGGGGCTCTTGTCTTTCACCCGCCATCCTGCAAAGCTGTCACGGGGTGCGTGCACGAGGTGAGATCCTGGGCTGTGTGTTTTGAAATCCTGATCTAAAGTAATAATTCACAGAATTTTGTGGTGTTGCAAATACTATAAATAGTTGTTTTGAAGGACTTCTCCGCTGGCAGGATTTTTTCCGTAGTTATATTGAAACAAGTCTTAAATAACTCTATTTCCCTTTTCATTTTGGAGGAGAATTATTCACACCGTGGGAGTAGTTCTGCCTCTAAAATTCCCCAAACAGCCAGGCTGGGGGGGGGGGGAAACTTCAGTGGCGATGCTCGTAAGAGCATCTGCATTCCCTGTCATCCCAGTAGTGTATCCTTTTAAAAATGCCTGGGAGCTGCAGACGGGATGTGCTATCCTCCCTTGGTGCATGTTTCTTTTTCTTCCGATGCGGGGTTGCTGCTTGTTTGCTTTTCGCTCGCAGCTTGAGGATACTCAGGGTTTCCTTTGCACAGTTCTGGCCTATTTTTACGTACATCAGATCTGGCCGTCTCCAGTGAAACGTGAAGGTGGGCTTTATTATAGCTCCTCGCTCCCCAAACAGTCCCTGTCCCTTCCTGCCCGTGCCGTGGGCACAGCGTGCGTGGGGTGGTGCCCAGGAGGGGGGAAGCCGCTGCCTGCAGGATTGCGAACGTGAATTGCGAAGGTCTGGGGCTGCCCTGGGTGAAGGGGACGGGGGGCAGGAGCTGGCCCCGCTGCTGAGCGAGCAGGGGGCTTTGGCCACGTGGTTTTTACGCCCACCGGCGATGCACTGAAATCCCCTCGGCCCCATTTCCCCTTTCTCGAGCGGCGTGGAGCTGACTTTCCAAGGCCAACGTGGGATGCGTGCTCTGCAGTTCCTCTTCCAGCTGCGGGTCTGGGTGCAAAGGGCGGGGGCAGAGACCTGGCAAGTCCTGGAATCAGGAAAATGATCCCCTTGGGTGGCTTTCCTCGGGTGTCTGGCAGGTTTAGGCTGTCCTCAGTCAGTCTCACGGCTCTGGAGGTGGCAGACAGGCTCTTACAGAGGTTTTAGCTCAAGTCCTACCCATGGGTGCTGCATCTGGGGCTGGTGCAGAGGTTGTCTGAGACATCAGGATCCTTTTTGCTGCCTTTATTGGGAACCTCTAGGTTGGTCCCACACCTGGCAGCCATCAAGCACGCTGTTCCCATTGGCATCTACGCGGAGGGATGGGGAGGTGGGAGCTCGGCAGTGACCGACCTCTGGCCATCCTGCTGGCATTCATTAAAAAAACTTGTTTTCAGTCTCAAAGTCTCAGTTGGGCTTGAGAAGAAGTTGTGCCATTACAGGCTGTGTCTGGCATATCCCCTATCTAACGTATGTGGCTTCGTGCTGCTGGCACCTTTCAAAGCCTGAGTGAATATTAGAAGAAAAGAAAAACTTAAAGTGGAAATGAAAAGAAAAATCTCAGTGTAGTTTAAATGTGTCTGGCAGCTTTTCCCGACATCAGAGGCTGCTGTAGCTGGGGCGGAGGGGGCTGGGTGGGCAGGTTGCAGAGCTGTATCTTTGCTGTGGGATTTTTTTGGTGTTTGTTCTGGTGGGGCAGAATGCAGCCATTTGAATGCAATGGTGACTAATGCAGCTTCAAAGCCTTTGGTGTGTTTTATTTCTCTTTGGAGCGGGGACAGCAGAGAAACCAGGCTGGGCTCTGCGCTGGGGGCAGCTTCCCGGTGGGAAGGGTTTGGGTGGATGCTGGTGGGAGCAGCGCACAGATGAGGCAGTGATGGGTCTGGCTTTGGCCGATGGCTCGAGTGCTTCCCTGGCTCCCAGCATCTCCATTGGTGCAGCCGCAGGATTTCAGTTGCATTTATTTTTTTTTTTTCCTGGCAGCATCACGCTGGTGACTCGGGGTCCCTCTGCACTGCATGGGGTGGGCTGGTGACGAGGGGCAAGATCCCTTAAGGATTAAGGCAGAAAAATTACGTGAGAGCCTAACTTGTGTATGGGTCGGCTGCTTTGCTCCCTTTCCGTGCCAGTTCACCCCAAAATAGGCCAGTTCTTCCTGGGGGACTTTCTCGTCCTCACTGTGCCCGTGATGCAGGTGCTGATGTGAAAGTCCTGTTTCTGGACAAAAAAGTGTCAGTAAGACCCATCCCAGCGATCGCTCAGCAGTGTGCCTGCTCCTTCACCTTGCTCCATCCTCTGGTTTGGCCGGGGTGTGCCGGCCCCAGGCGTGTGCCAGCCCCGTGTCTGTGCTGGCGGGGCTCCCCGTGGCCGTGGCCTCTCTTGCCCTGGCAGCTGAGGGCATGATTTACTGCCCACATATTTCCTGGGCCGTGTTGATGAAGCCCCATGGAGCTGTTTCTTCGGCCCAGGTGGGTGAAGCCGGATGCACGCGGAGCGACCATAAAGAGTTTCTGTTTGTTTGCTGGTGGGAGCTGCGGTTTGCCCGGCAGAGCCGCTGGAATTGGATGCCCTCCTTGATTGGCACAGTGGGTCTTGGCTCTGATGACCACGGTGTCACCAAAATAGGACGTTGTGGGCTGAAAATCACGCCAGCTGTCCGTGCTTCCCTCCCAGGCTGGCTGCGAGGAGCTGCCTTGAGGAAAACCTCGGAGCGCGTCCAGCGTCTGATGATCTTTGGTGGCAAACGCAGCTGTACCTGAAGTCAGATTGTGATCTGTAGATCTTACGACATGGACCTGGTTCAGTCAAGCACTTTGGCATCCGTCTGGGTTTATGCCTCTGGTCTGAAGCCACCCTTATCTCTCAGAGCAGTTAATTCTGCGTCCGAGTACTGCGCTGGATCAGGACCCATTTCCTTAAGGAGGGAGCTGGTTAAACACGCCGTTTCTCTTTTGAGTTTGTCGAGCAAACTACAATTCTAATATTACTGGCTCTCAAGTAGGTGTTTGCTTAAGATCATGAATTCTTTAGCAGGTGCGGATGCTCTTAAAAAGCCCAGCCCAGCCTCACAGGGATGAGGCTTCGCTTGCACCACTGGCACTCTCCAGGACACGGTGATTTTTCAAGTTCTCTTCTTCCAACGCATCCTCCCGCGCTCCGTCGTGTCTCTGGTCTTGCCACAGTAAATAATAATTGCTAACAGTTCATAGGACCCACGGCACTTTGCATTTCTGTCCTATTCAGCTGGTCCAGACAGATTCCTGAGGCTTCTCCAGCTCCCAGGTGACTCGGCCGGGTTGGGATGGCGCTTGCCGGGCGGGTGCTGCTGAGGTCGGATGAGGACGGGGTGGGGTGCTGGGCTGCATCCCTGCCCGGAGGGGATGGAGCTGTGGGGAGGGACGGTGACCTGCCCAGAGCCGTGGGGCAGGCTGCTGGGGCTCCTGGGGTAGCTCGGGTCTTCGGGGCCATGTTTCTTGCTGCAATCCAGTCCGGTGCCTTGGGAAGGATTTATGGAGAGACGTACCAGACGAGGCTCCAGCTCTGGCTTTGCCGGTTAGTTTTTGGGCTCTTTTCTCCCCCTGCTTCGCCCCTGGCCCAGTAGGTTTAGTTGAGTTTGCTCGGTGTGGGAAGAAGGGACGCGCGTAGCTGAAGAGATGCTGTCTAGGCGTTGGGACAGCAAGGGGTGAATAAGAAAGTCCCCTGTGCTAACTCATTGCTTATGCTGCTTGGTGTGATTTTTGAGGATTAGTTAAATTTCAGCTTTGTTACTCCCCGTGTAAAAGCAAGGATGTGTTGTGCGGGGTGCTGGGAACCCGGTCTGTTTGTAAGAGAAGTCCTGAGCCGAGAGGAGAGGGGCCAGTCGTGATGGAGAGGGTACAAAGTGGCAGGTTTCAAGCGTGCTGTTAAACTGATGTTTATGTCCCACCCCATCGTTTGACACCCGCTATAGTTGTAACCGATAGATGCTGCGAAAGGACTGTAGTATTGATCTTAAAACCTGGCTAACTACCTGCAGAGTTTAAATCAATATTACAAATATAGTTAATCTCAGCGTATTCCTTTAATTTCACCTTTGATTAAACATTGGGGACTTTTTTTCTTAAACTTTAGATGCTTGCAGGTTGGAAAGAGCCCTCCCAGCGTACGGCTGGGTCCTGCGCTTTCTCTCGCTAATCTCTTCCGTTGGGTTGTTTTATCTTATCAAGCAAAAAGCCCCAGAAATAGAAAGTTTTCCATGGCTAACGGGACAAGCCCAGAGATGCACAAGCCCTGAGCTGCGCGTTGCCTCATTGCTCAAAAAAAAAAAAAAAAAAAAAAAAAAAAGAAATCAGTCAAACAACAGCAGGCTGCAAATGGACAATGTCACTGTTTTATCTCCGTGGGGGGAAAGGCCTCTCGTGGAAGCAGACGTCGCTTGCACCGATGCACATTGCATCTCAGCAGCATTCGGCGTTGAAGAGCCGCCTGCCCGGCTTCATGTGCCCGGGAAGCTATCGACCTCCTCCCGCAAGGATGACGGACGGGAAAGTGGGGACAGCCGCTTGCTTTGGGACTGTAACGAAGAGAATTCGCAAAATATTCAGGCATTTTCCCAAGTCAAAGTCTTGGTCGGAGGAACTCTGGCTGCTGAGGAGGCCGAGCAGGGAGGTCTTGATGGTTAGAGGTAGGTGATGGCGTAAATCGCTGCGTTTGGGCGTATTTGCTGGCTGCTGCTGCGCGCGGGATTTGGGCTGCTCCTTAGGGGATTCCTACGGTGCTGCCGAGCGCGGCTGGCGATGCGCGGCCGCAAGGGATCCTGCCCAGCTGGCACGGAGCTGGCACGGAGCTGGCACGGAGCTGGCACCCTCTCCCACTGCCACTCCAGCAGCACCAGGCAGCTTCAGCTTCTGCTCCAGCTCCTGCTGCAGCCCAGCTCGGGATGGGGCGCACCGCGGCAGAGCCCAGCTCGGGATGGGGCGCACCGTCGCAGAGCCCAGCTTGGGATGTCGGTGCTGCCCAACGTGCCCTACTCGGAAGGAAAATTTACCTTTTAGTAAATGATGATGGCTCACGAGCATCTGCCTGGCAGCTGGGCTCGTGCTCCAGACCCTGCAGTGGTGCAGGGACCTCTCAGCAGGGTGGTTGTCACCAGGGCGGGGGTGTGTGTGTGTGTGTGTGTCTTGTCTGCCCTGAACAGAAAGCCACCCTTGGGTTTCGCCTGTGTCTGCAAACAAACTAAACCCAAACCACCTGATTTGGACCTAAACCTGCTGAGATCTCCAGTGACGGACCTGCAGACGTGAGGCAGAGATGGGGCTGGATCATTGCCGTGGGGGATGTCGGAAGGCGCTTCACAGGAAGACTTAAGACCCTTCCCTGCATTTGCTCCGTGAATGCCGGGGCTGGTGGCGATGTCACAGGTCCCACCTCGTCCCATCCTGGCCGGAGGAGATGCCCACCGGCGCTGGTGAGGTCGCAGGGCCACATCCTGCAGCCGTCCCTGAGGTTACCTCGAGGGACATCAGACATCGCCACCGAGCGAGGGCAGAGGCACCGAGCCCTCAGTCTTAAGCAGCACAGCTTGCAAAATCCAACCTCGTGCGCAGCTGGAAGGTGGAGGGAAGAAATCTCTGTTCTTCAACATCATCCACATCCAGTGCTCAAACGCCTGCGGGGTCTCACGCCGCTTTCAAAATTCATGACGATTTATTTTTCCTTCTCTGGTGGCTCTGAGCTTTCTCGTGGCAGCTGGATCACACTGCAAAGGTTTTCCTTCGCTTTGCTGGTCCTGGGAGCGTTTCTGGTTTGCCTTTGTTTTAAAATGAATGGCAGGATCCTTACCAAGCCAGGAGCCGGAGCTTTAAGATAACTCCTGCAATTCCATGATTCATTTTAACATCACACAAGGTTTTTCTGCCCCTTGTTTCCAGCGTGTCCTCTCGACAGCGCTCCTCTGCGGTCTGGCGTGCGCCGGGGCTGGCAGCCCTGCAGCGGGGGGGCGCTGGGGCAGAGCAGTCGCCCAGCACCGCTGCAGGAACCACAAACTTTGGCCAGAAGTCAGAGTTTAAGAGCATCAGAGGGGAGCTGTTGGGATGCTTCATCCTAATTTCGGGGGTAGTCACATCTGGTCTCCTGCGCGGTGCTGCTTTGGGCTTGCAGGAGGTTTTTCTTTAGGTGAAAGCCTGGCTGAGGTTGGGTTTTTGGAGCCTCTGCCATCGCTGGGGCTGGGATTTGGCCACTCTGCCATGGACCTGTGCCTTCTCCTGGCTCCCCAGCCTACAGATCCGGGGCTTGCCCGTGGGTCGGATCGGAAGATGCCCCATAGCATCTGCAGTGTTGGGGGGGCGGGGGTGGGCACGATGACTGCAGTCCTATTTTTAGGCATCTGGATGGGTTTCTGTGTTGGACTGGTTTACTCTGTCCAATTTTATTCCCCTGAGAAACTTTATCTGGGGAGAAAGGGAAATTCCTTTCAGTCACCAAAGTTTTTCACGGCATCGTGATCTGACTTTATTTACTTACTTATTTATTTAAAGAAACTACATTTCCAAGTGTTGCTTTGTTTGACTTGAATGGAAATTATCTTAAAGCCTAAGTGGAGGCATCCTGCTCCTCTTGGCTAACCTGTCACGTGGCTGCTTCCTAAAGCTGTGCTGGGTTTCTAAAATTAGCGTTCCCTGCCGGATACCGAGTGATTAGGTCTGTTAATAGGTGATGGTGACTAAGGAGGTGTCATACTTTAATCCCATAAAGAAATGCCTGGCCATAATGGGCCTGATCCGGAGGTGTGATTGGGAGCTGTGATTTCTGTGGTCCGTGTTACGTCTTTCAGACCTCTTACCATGCACCTCCTTCACCCGAGGGGCTCGAGCCTTCCCGGCCCGGCTGGCCACGGTCTGGGGCCGCAGGAGGCAGCTGCCCAAATCTGAAAATCCTGGACCAAATCAGCAGAAGGAGCCTCTCTGCTGGCACCAGATGCTCAGGTGAACCTGCAACTGGAGCGTCTTCAAATTGGCACCTCCAGCAAAGGCTTGGCCAATGTCCCCCAGTAAAAGGCTGTTCCAGATGCTCAAAAGGTCACGCATTAAATTACCATGTAATTGTGCAGCTTATCTCTAATTAAAAAAAAAAAAAAGCAAGTCTCCCTGCTTTCCCCCAGGCTTACTTGAGACAACTGGCTTGGAATAGGAGAATGATAGACAGCTCATGCCAGATGAATGTTAAATGATAAATGATTTCCCTGTTTCCCCTGGAGATTGATGGTTTCCCCCCTCAGGCACCAGCTCCCAGCAGTGGGTTCCGCTCCTCTCATTCATTCCCGGGCATTCCCATGTGTGAGTGTTCAGCAGAGCTGAACAGAAATCCCTGTTTCCAGAGCAAACATGGGATATTCCTTTGCCTTCCTGCAAGCCCCAGATATTCAAAACCAATGACCCAAATGCTAAAGAAAAAAGGAAAAGAAAAAAGTAGAGTATTTAAAATACAAGCTTGCTGGCTTGGAGCGAGGTGGCAGGGCTGGTGCAGGGATGGGCACTCTGTCCCATCTCCTGTTGAGTGAATTCTCTTGCCTTGGTTTTAGGATATATTTTTTTTTTTTTAGGTTGGTGACCGCTCTGGAATTTTGGGTAGTGTAAAAAGTAAATGTAATGCTGTTTGTACAGCAGTTAAAAATTAAAAGGATCAGAAGGACCATTAAAGTGGAAGGAGGTTGCTAGCTGCAGTCGGGCGGGTACGGAGAAGTTTGGGGCTTTGAGGGAAGGGGCTGGGGGAGTGATGGCCATGAATACGTGAGAACCCTTGTGCCTGGTAGGTGGAGCTGGCTGTGCCGAACGCTGCCTCTCCATGGCCATGGGCGAGCGGGACCCTGTGCCTAACGAGGTTAAACCTGGGCTCTGCACACTTCTCTGTGCAATTCCCACCTTGAATGAGTTAATGTCTTATGGTAGGATGGGCCAGCATCCAAAGAAAACAGGCTAGGTAAATGCCTTAGGGCACCTGGGCAGCGCGTGCGCAGGGGAGGGAAGGTCAGAGCCTTCACCAGGGCCCGGGACGTGTCCGTACCCTCTCCAGGGGTGGCTTTTTGCCAGTCTGGTGGCTGATCCGTGCCTCAGTCACCGTAACTGGCCCTTGAAGTCTTCATATTTAGTGACCTTAAATAGCGTGACTGCTGTCTAATACAAAGATGTGCTTTCCCTCCTGATGGAAGGTGAAGCATCCTTTCCTGATGAAGCGGCCAAGCTTTTGCTGCAGGTGACATCTCCAAGGAGCGTAGCTGGGGAGTGGCGTACCCGCTGGCTTGGTGGGACTTGAGCATCTGCTTGACTTTGTATATTAAGGTGCCAGCAGATCAGGGGAAAGGCAGCAGGACGCAAGGTGGGAACGCTGCCCATGCCAGAGCATCACAGCAAGAAACACAGGTTTTCCCCAGGGAGAGGGCATGGGACCAGTTCTTGCTCTGGATGGGGTATTCTGGTACCTCTCCCCATCTGCAGGAGTGTGCCCGAATGGGGACATGTGCCTGGCTGGCACCTCTGGCCGTGCCGGTGCCCGCAAGCAGGGGTCTGATCCCTTCCCGGGGCTCCCCCGGCGGCAGGCTGCAGGTCTCGGGTGCCTCACTTTCTCGTTTCTCCCCCGTGCAGACTGCAGATACACGTGCCACCAGGAGTGCCGCAGCCTCATCCAGCTGGACTGCCGCCGGCCGGGCCCGTGCCAGAGCCAGCTCTCGCCCGAGAGCACCCTCCTGCCACCCCACAGCCAGGTACGCCGGGGAGGGGGCTCCATGGGGCGGGGAGGGGGGATGGACAGCCTCGTGGTGACCGATTGCATCTCCTTCAGAGACCGGGTTTCTTGCTCCTGAAGGGTTTTATGAGTTGGAGGTCTTGTCAGAGAGGTCAGCCCATCGGTCCTGTGGACCCAGCCCGTGCCCTGTCCCCCTTGCCGGTGTGCCCTGTCCCCCTTGCCTCTATGCCCTGCCTGGGGGGTGCAGTCTGGTGTGCTGGAGGTTGTGCACGTGGGTGTCCCCTCGCCGTAAATGCACATGCAGGGCTCTGTAGGTGTTGAAAACACTTCTGTAGGGCCAGGATGCCTGGAGCAAAGCGGGAGAGGAATCCTAGAATCATTTTGGGTGGAAAAGACCTTTAAGATCATCAAGTCCAACTGTTACCCTAACACTGCCAAGTCCGCCCTCCGGGGATGTTGGTACCCACGCTGTGTCCAGGTGCCTGCGAGGGGGGGGGTCAGTACCGGCATTAAATTGTGTCCCAGCACTGGGTGCAAAGGGCTCGAAAAGGAGCGGCGAAGGTGCGCTCCTCCTGCATCTCGGCAGAGCACGAGCGTGGATTTTGCAAGAAGCTCCGGCTTAATAGCCTTGATTTAAGAGTTTCGGTAGTCCCAGGGGATCGAGACCCTTCAATCTGTATTAGGGATGCGCAGTAATCCCCCGGGGCTGCTCCGGAAGGCTTAGCTGTTTGCTTAATCCCCCCCCCCCGAGGGTCCCGTGGTGCCTTCGATGCCAGCGGTGGCCTGCGAGCCGGCGTGGGCGTCTGCTGGGACGGGCTGTCGGGCTCGGTGAGGCTGGATGATGCCACGCAAGTTGAGATGTAAGATACTTAACGCTGGGAGCTTAAAGCATTGCTTAGAAACCTGCCTGGAGTGGGTTGGAGTTGCGCAGAGCCTTTTCGATCTCTGTATGCTTTTTTTTAAAACTGTATTCTCGCCTTGGTTATAACGGCGCCTTTGTATTCCAATTTGTGGAGGACTTTGATGCGCTCGTGCAAAGCTGGAAATGGAAACGTGCACTTTGCCATCGGCGACGCAGGGTTTGGTCGTCGCCCGCTCTTTGCTGGGTGAGGTCTGCAGAGCTCGGCAATTGCTGGGCAATTGCTGCTGATTAAAAAAAAAAAAAAAAAAAAAAAATGGTCAGGAGGGGACCTGAGGTTGAATGAGATTTATCTTGGAAGTTATGGCTTACAAGGGGACTCTGAATGGATTCTCCACTGAGCCTTCAGGGGTTTGAATAAGGGTGTGAAGCCAGATAGGTGTGTGTTCACATCTCCTCCAGGTGTCGTTGGGCTTCCCCCAGCAGCATGAGAAAAGCTTGATTTTGGGGTTTTTTTGGGTTTTGTTTTTTTGGTTTTTTTTTAGAAAAATTAGAAAGACTCGTGTCTTCTTCAGGGTGATAACAGCAGCCAGGGGTTATTGATGGTCCTAATAATAAACACGGAGCCTGTGCTTGGGGGCCATTCATCACTCTGACGCGTCTCTGGTGCGATCCCAGGAGGGGGAGGCGTTTTGTGCCAAGGAGACAAAAGTCTCTCCAATTACAGCAGCAAACAGAAATCTATAAACCCATCCTGAGGTCCCGGCTGGGGATCACACGTCTGAACCCTCCGCGTAGTAAAACCCCGTCTCGAGTCTCGTTACCTGTGCTGGGAAAGGCTGGGGGGGGGCTGGGAGGCGCCGGGGCTGGATTGAGGGTGAACGAGGGTAAATCACTGCAATAAATAATGGATAATCAGGGGAAAAATCATCTTTCATTTTACTTGAGCTGAGCCCATTAAGCTGAGCCCACAAAGCTGAACCCACAGCCCACGTTCCTGGCGTGTTTCTGTTGGCCAGGCAGGTTTTGCTGCTTGAAAGGAGGAGGATGGAGGGAAAACAGTGTCCGTATTCCAGAGGCTCCCAGGCTGCCGGAGTGCACCCGGGGAGGGCAGGAGGGGATCGTGCACTGAAAACACAAGAGACTTAAATTAATAGCTGGCATAGTTGGAAGTCATTAAATACTATTATCAAATGTAAGCAAACTAGAAGCATCAGAGAAAGAGCTACTTTAATACCACGTAGTTAAGTACTGTTGCCATGTAATACCAGGCATTAGTAATTTGGGCTTTGATCCAGCGAAGTACTTAGGCGTGCCAAAGGTTTGGGTCCCAGATTAACCTCCCTGGGTGAAATCCAGAGTCTGCCAAAACTGCAAAAGCCTCCGCTGGCCTCGGCAGCACCAGGAGTTTGGCCCCTGGTTTCGGCGGAGTTGGCCGTGCGCTTCCCAGCTGCGAGCTGGTGCAGGTCACTGGTGGGGGGGTTCTTGGGGGGCTGTTGTGCAGGTAACCATTAACTGGAGCTGCTGCTGGACCAATGGGTCAAAACTACTTGGAGTTTGGTGGTTTTGGTTTTTTTTTTTTGCTTGGTTGGTTTTGTACGGAGCTGATCTTCCAAGCAGGTGGACTGCAATGGAATAAACGAGGGCTCCTTGAGAAGCCCGGGGAGCAAAGCGGCGGGAGCACATCCAGCTTTGCTTGGGGCGCTGCAAAACTGCCTGCACCCCGTTTGCACCATGAAATGCCCGCGGCTGAGGCTTCAGTGAGGACTTGACGCCCTCATCGGCCCAGTGCTCACTTTCTGCTCGTGTTGCACATGCTCCATTTAAGCCTCTTTCTCTTCTAAATATAGCTTCGTGAAGCTGAGGAGGTTGGTGCCGCTGCAGAACGACGCGTGCTGCTAAGAGGATAGCTTATTTATTTGCTCTGGTACAAGTTGCTTTGTAAATATGCCATTTGGATCCTTGCCTTCCTCTTTGAGATGCAGATGTTGTGTCCTCCTCCTAGTCTTTGCACTGACGTCCCGTTTTGTATTCACGGGATGCTGCTGGCTGCGGGGTACAGAGCTATCGCAGCCTTGGAGCGATTTAAGTCCTTTGCCTAACAGATACAGATGGAAGGGTCTGAAGCACCATCTGCAGCCTATCCAGAGGGGAGGAGGTTTTCATGTGTGGCTGGGAGCTTGTGCGAAGATCTGGGAGCCCTTTTGGACCAGGCGGAGAAGCCCTGGGACCTGAAGGAGCGAGCGATAGCCCCGGTTTATGGGAGGGGTTTGCTGATGGTCCCACTGCAGGTAGTCAACTGGGGAGGAGAGCCAGGGCTGCTGCCCGCCAGCCCCCCGCGCTCGCTGGCCTGGCGTAAAAATAGCGCTTGGCGATGGTGCCTTGAAAAGGACCCGAAGGCATTAACGTGAAAGCCATCGGGGCATGGCGGTGCCTTCGCTCTGCTCGGCCGGCGGCTCTTGAAGGAGAGGCCAGAAGCATCAGGGTGAGGACGGCGTGCTGCTGCTGTGGCCTCCCTGTGAGCAGTGCCGTGGGCAATCC
This sequence comes from Butorides virescens, assembly GCA_017310255.1. Lineage (NCBI taxonomy): Eukaryota > Metazoa > Chordata > Aves > Pelecaniformes > Ardeidae > Butorides > Butorides virescens. The sequence goes on along the minus strand of JADKXX010011283.1, from coordinate 9,449 downwards.
TTGGGGTTGCATCTGAACCATCCTTTCCAATAACTATCGGTGAGCTCCTCCTGGCGAGCCTGACCTTGTACATCCGCCGCCAGAACCCCTAGTGACGGGCTCTGCAAATCTGGTCGTGCATGGCCTGGAGAAGCACTCCTCCTCTTGGTGTCAAACGTACCGCGCTCCTCGTGTAAACCTCTGCCGTGGTTTTGTAGCTCTGTGCCACACCTGGGGTCTCTCCAGTTCTTTCCTTCCCAGATCCAGGCTGGCCCCAGGCATGGAAACCTTCCTGTTCCTCCAGTCTGCCCTGCCCTTCCCGGCACCTCCATGCCATTCTTTATTCTGTCTTGGATGGGCTGGCCGGGTCTTGTGCAAAGCATTTGAAGTGTGGATTTTTGGATTTATTCAGTGGCACAATACTCTTATTCCCTCTTTCTTTACCAAAATATCATCATATTTTGATGAGAGAATTGTTAGCGTGTACGTTAATACCGCATTGCCTAAGCGGAGTCCTTTTTAGCACGCTGTGCCAGGCTTTTCTTTCATCCTTTCAGCCTGCTCCTGAATCCACACCGGTTTCCAGGTGGGTGGGGAGAGCCTGTGCTGGGATGTGCTGGGATGTGCTGCATCCCCAGGGATGCACGGCCCCTCTCCGGAGCCCCTGCTGAGGGAGGACCATAGCCCATGGGGAGCAGAGCCCTTCTCTGGAGCCGGGGTCTCCAGAAATGCCCGTGACCTTCACCAAGGGGGAACATCACGGCTGCTTTAAAAGCTGCTGGGTAAAATGCAGGGTGTTAGCGGGTGGCCCTGGAGGGGCCAGGGGAGAGGGGGCCAGAGGAGGCAGATCTGGGGAGGGGTCTGTGCCGGGCTGGGATTCCCCAGGGCTGCAGGGGGAGAGGGGAACAGGGATGCTGCTGCTGCTCCGAGGCTCGTTCCAAGGCCAACACAACATTTTAATCAGTCTGGAGCGAGTGCTTCTTGCAAACAGGACCAAGGAGCTGAACGGCTTTTTCCTGGGCTGCAATCAAAGCTGCCTCAGCCGGGTGCCAGCGCTGCTGAAATCGCTCCCGCTGCTCTAAAATTAGCCGTGGAGCGGAGAGGCACCCGCTGCCTCCCGGAGCGTGATGACCAGGGGCTCCCAGCACCCCCAAAGAGGGTCCGAGGCCACGTCCTTGCCAGCCTCCCCCCCCCCACCACCACCTTTGGGCAGCACATTTCTGCAAGCAGCCTTCGGTCAGGCTGGGTCCAGCCTGGGCTCGCCTCCCTGAGCCAGCAGACGCGACGCAGCTCTCGAGGATGCGCTAATAGGGAAGGAGCAAGAAGCCAGCCTGCCCTGGCGATGTATTTTTGGGTAGCAAAGGAGGTGCCGGGGGTACCCGGGGGGCCGGGCAGTGCCCAGGGTCAAGCCCAGCGCCTCGGCCCCGGCGTGCAGCGGGGTGAGAAATTTTGCAAGAGGAAGTGGCAGGGCTGCGTGGCGCGAGGCGAGCGCAGGAAGGGGGAGGCGATGCTGCACGGGCGCCCGGGGGACCAGACCGCGGGCGGTGAGCGAAGCCAGGCAAGGAGAGCGGGAGCAAACTCGCAGCTCTGCCCCTTCCATGCTGCCCCAGCGCCGCTGCGCAGGGAGGCGGGTGGAGGAGGAGAGGGAAGGGTTACCCGGCACGGCTGCCTGTTAAAGAGAAATAGCTCCGCTGGCTCTGGAGGATGAGCAGAAGGAGCTATTGCAGATAAGCGCCGGCGAGCTGAGGATGTGAGAGCGGGCTCGCTGCCGGTGCGGGAGCCAGAGCGGGGACCGCCGATGGTTGCCGGCCCCCCGAGCCCCTCGGCGAGCCCCGTGCGCCCTTGGCCTCTCGCCTCTGCTGGGTTTCGATGACCATCGGCAGCAGCATGAGCAGCGGCTACTGCAGCTTGGATGAAGACCTCGAAGATTGCTTTTTCACAGCAAAAACCTCTTTCTTCCGGAGCACGCCAAGCAAGGTCCCTGCCAAGGTAACAGCTCAAAAACTAGTGAGAAGGGCTGTGCTGGGGGGGGGGGGATTGCTGGCGAGGGGAGATATCGGTGTTCCTGCACGTTTGGCTGCAGGTGCTGCCCAAATTAGCTTGCAGCGGGCGTCAGGGCAGAGCTGCTGGCGGGGAGCAGAGCTCTACCTGGCTCCGCAGGCTCCCCGCTCCCGTCCGGGGGCTCTGCGCTGCTGCAGGTTTTTCTCAGCCGCGTCTCAACCTTCTGCATGTCAGGTTGGCCCCTTCCCGGGGGGATCCACGGTGGAGGAGCCGACTCCAAATGTGGTTTTTCAGCATTTGGGGGGGGGGGGGGGGGGCAGCGACCCTGCCAGCTGCCATGCATGGGTCGGGCTTCTGGCCAGGGACCTGTGGTTTGGCCTCGCAAAATATGCAGTGTTGGTGAAAATTGCACCTGTGAGGTGGGAAAGTTGCAGGACTAAATTAATCCGTGAACTTATTAACACAGTGATGGATTTGGTCCTTTTCTGGGCTCTCGGGGTGCGTGTGTGCCTGCCTTGGGGAAGGGGAGAGCGCTTGGCTGGGCAGGGTTTCACCCCAGGATGAGATTTCTGTATCGGTAATGCTGTCAAGGCTGCTTCATGTTTTTTAAGTGTTTATTTAAAAGAAAAGAGAAAAAAAAAAAAAAAAAGAAAAACAAACATCCCCGTCATAAACTTTAGAGCCCCAACCAGAACTGAGCATAAAAGGAGAAGGCGAGAAGGCTCTGCTGCGGAAGTGGGGGTTTCGCTCAGGAACAAGAGCCCTGCGATGCTGAGAGATGAGATCTGACCCGGGGGGAGCAGCTTTTTTTTTTTTTTTTTTTTTTTTTTGCTTAGAAATTCCCCCTGTAAAGCATCGGCAGCGACGCGCTGCTGTGCAGGCTCTGCTCGATCCGCTGAGCCGCAAGCCTGGGTGGGCGCTCGGGGCTTCAGCCTTCTGCAGCGTGGGGTCGGGAGGGCTCTGCTGGTGACCTGGGCTGTTCTCCTTGGGGGGGGGGGGCTTGGTCTGGGGGAGAGTTTACATCAACTGGTAATTTTATTTGAATTTCTTTGAAGAAACGCTCCCTCGGGTTTAACGTGGGATATTCCCTGTTAGCCAGCAGCTCCCTCTCGCTATGATTAACCGACACGTACTGCTGGGTTTTAAATGTCATTTGATGATTCATTTGTGGAGGAGATGTGAAAGAGCGCGGTGTTCGTGCGATAGGCGCTGCACCCCGCGCCGCTTTAACGCTGTTCTTTTTGAGCCAGGCTACTGCAGATCCTCGCCTGCCTTTGCAATCAGCCTGGGCACATTTGGGCTCGGGAGCTCTCCCTCGCAGAGGGGTCGGGGGCTGCTGCAGCCCCTTTTTGCCCGGCTCCTCGCCTGGATGTGGCTGACGTGGGTGGCAGACCTCATGGCCGCTGGAGAAGATGGAGCCTTTTGGGGGTTTGGCGTTACGGGGAGGAAATGGTTCCTGTGCATGACAAAAAAAAAAAAAAAAAAAAAGACACACAAAATTTGCTGCTCAAGCAAATGGTGTTGCGTAATGGGGCTGGGTGCAGAGGTGGGTCCTCACGTGTCTCTGCCTGGAGGTGGAAACCATCCTCAGGCCTTGGGGGAAGAAGGTTTTTGGGGGTTCGTGGCAACTGGTGGTGGTGCAGGTCCTGCAGGAGCGTGAGGCTGGACCTCAGCTCCATCCAGAACTGGCCCTGGAGCACAGCGGGGAGGAGGAGGAGGAGGTGGAGGTGGTCTGGGGGGGGCCAGGCTGGATGGGTGGAGGGTAGCAAGGAGAGCGGGTGCCTGGGGGTCAGCCAGCGAAGCAGCGGACAGGGGACAGGCGCAGCCCCCAGGTGGGCATCTCCCTTGGGTTTTGCTTCTCTCCCTGTCTCCCCTTTTCCACTTGGCACCCTACTTCTCTTGAGCGATGTTATCGAATGTGGAACGCTGCCAGTTGCTTTTCACCACCAAATGTGGTACCTGCTCCTGGCCGTGGGCAGAAACCAGCAGCTTGGACCCCAAAGTGAGTTGACCTGCAGGGGGAACAGGAATGTTTGTCCCTCCTTAGATGCCCAGGAATGATTCCCGAGCCCTGGATGCGCAGCATGGTCAGCACTGCAGCAATGGCAGCCGCCAGCCTGGGGGCATGTCCGGCACGGGGCAGGGATAAGCTAAATATGGATAACTTTGGGAGGCATGTCTCAAAAGACCTGGGAAAGAATCTCTGTGGAGGAAATGTGTTGTGTGGGGGGTAGGAGAAGACAGGGAGGCCTCCCACCATCCCAAAAAAAAAGAGTGGAATTTGATCACTATGCTTAGAGAAACAATTTTTTTCTGATTGGAATAACTGTATTAGTCTGAAGAGCCTCTTTCTAGGAATTTTGTAATTCCTTTTTATTTTCAGAACCATCAGCGCAGTCGCTCTTCATTAGCAAAGGACTGATTTAGATCTCAGATGTGACCTCATCCCTGGAGATCTGTTACTTGGCATTTCCGTGACTCTTCAGTGGCTTCTGCCTGAGGCATCGATGGCTTAAAACTCTGCAAAATTCCTCTTTGAGTCCCGCATCAGTGGCTGCTGGGAGAGCCGGCTTAGAGGAGAAAGGGGCAACTTTCTGAGCAAGAACAGAAAACACAAGAGGGACAGAACGCAGTTTCACCCGGGGCAGGATCTGGGGGTGGGGGCGATGGGGCCAGTTCCCGGGTAGGGGTCCCCGGATGATGTGAGCTGGGGTAACCCAGCAGGCAGAAGCCTCCTCTGCTGCAGAAGAGGGAAGGTGCGGCGTGGTGGAGGGGCTGGCGGTGGGGTGCATGGGTGCTGTGCTCTGGGGCTGAGAGCAGAGACCACTGCAGGAGGGGGCAGCTGGTGGGGAGCTACAGGAGTCACTGGGCAAGAGTCAGAGGCCACCGCCATGGTGGTTTGGACCCTGGGTCTGCTTTCTCCATCTCTTCAAGCCCTCCACGGCAGCAGCGCCTGTGATGGGGGCTGCGTCCCCGGAGGTGCTCGAAGCCCAGCCAGGGGCTGGATGAGGTGATCTCCAAGATCCCATCCAGCTTTGGAGAAACCCTGCCGTCCCAGAATTGGCGGGGCGTTGGGTGCTGTGTCCATGCTGGTTCGTGGGTTGCAGGTAAGCAGCCGGCGTGGGCTGCCTGTGCTGGGGGAGCAAAGGGGGCATCGCCCTGCCCGGCACAGCGCGTGGTGCGGGGTCCTGTCCTTGGCCCCTTGTCTCTGCCCCCCGAAGGTCTGCCGGAGCACGGAGTGCTTTCCGGAGGGGAGGCAGGTTGGTGGGGGGTCTGGCACAACCTGGGGTGCAGGAGGGGCCCTAGGGCACCTCTCCTGGGGGAAGGGGGCTTCTCCTGGCCCTGCAAGGCTGCGACTGGTTCCCAAATATCTGCTCCTGAGGATCGGTGGATCCCTCTGATCCACCCAGCCTCCCTGATCCAGGTGGGGGTCACACCAAGCTGGTCTCTGTGCACACAGACAGTGGTGTGGTCAGGCACCCGTGGGGTCTCCTCCAGCCCAGACCCCCCTGAGATGGAGCTCACTGGGAGGAACCGGCTCAGCTCTTGCTGCTGAGCAGGGATGTGGCAGGAAAAACGGTTTCTAAGTGAAATCTCCATGGCAATCAAAACACAGAGCCCATCTTCACTTCCCTTTAACCTCTCTGAAACGCAGCAACGATCCTTCTGCAGAGAAGCGCTGCTCCCCTATCTTTTGTCTTTTCCTCTGAACCCCAAAGTGAACTTCAGCATCTCACCTGAGCTTCTCAGAGGGAACGAAATAGGGTGGGTTTGGTTGGGTTTGGTGTTTTTGTTTTTTTTTTTTTTCCCAATCTGTTAAATGAATCTTCCCACTGCCCATCCGTGCTCCAGTGGTCGATCCTTTCCCCCTGTGGTGCTGTGAGCCATGGGAGTGTGCGGTGAAGGGGGAGGCATTGGGTGTTGGGCAGTGATGGAGAGCTGGGGTGCCCCAGCTGTGATCGGGCTGTGTGGGGCTGCCCCGGCCCCGCTGCCCCCCAGCCGGCACTGCTCCCCACTGTGCCTGGATTTACAGTTCCGAGCTGCTGGTTCTCATGATTCTGGCTCAAATTTGAAGCGTTGATATCTCTCTCCAGTCCTCCGTGCCGTGGTTGCAGGCCATGAGCTGGTGGTGCTCCTCTGAACCACGGCTCCCTGGCCAGCAGCGCTCAGACACGCTTCTCCGGGCTTTGTTTTGTGATGTTTTAAGATAAATCTTTCCTTAATAAGCCAATGAATTGAGGATTGATGCCCTGAGGCATAAAATCCTTTTAAGAAGAGGTCTTCAAAATACTCTTGCAGTCTGAACATGGGTGCCAAAGGGAGATCTTGGGCTGCATTTTTGGGAATGCAAATTGTCACGACGTTGCTGATGTAAATGGTGATGGACCTGTGCCTGAGCACACCAGGGAGGACTTGGCCACTCCTGCCTTTAGAGGAGACGGTCGTTGCCAAGAATGTGGTGATGCTGGGCCAAATCCAGCTCCACTGTTCTGCTGTTCAAATTCATTAACTAAATAGCCGGTGAGGAAAATTGGCTGGGAGCAAGGGGGCAGGGACAGTGTCCCTGAGGCTGGTTTGTGGCGGCGGGGAGGCAGCCCTTGCTCCCAGGGGTGTCCTGGGGAAGTGCCTGCTCAGCCTTTCTACCTACGGTGCCTTTCTGTGGCTGGTTCTATGTCTAGCAAAGCCCTGGTTTGGGAGCTGCCAGTTTTCCACCTCCTGAGCTGTGCATCCAAGCTGTAACTGTGCACCAGCTCCCTGGTGCTGACTGGGGCCGTGGTGGGATGGGGAGCTGAGGGGAGAGGGCAGCATCCCCCCTGGGAACCGCTGCAGCGGCATCCGAAAGCCCCCAGGTCCCACCTAGAGCCGTTATTCCCAGCAGAGAGGTCTGTTATTCCCACAGCCGTTATTCCCGGAGCTGTTATTCCCAGCAGAGAGGCCCGTTATTCCCAGAGCCATTATTCCCAGCAGAGCTGCTGCCTTTGCTTGCTTTGGAAAGGGTTTTAAGTTGGGGGCTGACTTCTTGCAAGGTGAGAGGCTGTGGGAAGGATGCTCTTCAGCTGGATATGGAGCGTGTCTCTTGGCATCCCTGCAAACAGATAAATAGCAAAATCTGCCACGGAGGCTTCGTTGTTGGCTCTCTTGGCTTAGAATCGCTCTTTTGAGAGTACGTCCCCATAATCCTGTCGGCCCATGGGTTTTTTTTACCTCCCCCTTCACAGCCTGTCACAAGCCCGTGGCTCGTTAGATGAGCAGTAGATTGCAAAGAGGAGGCTGGTGTGGCTAACTCGCTGGGACCGCGGCTGGCCCAGCCGGAGGGCATCGTGCGTCGTGGCCGCCCGCCGCTTCCTGGGGCGCCTGTTTGGGGCGGCTTTTGTCCTGCCGAGCATTAGCTCAAGTGCCAGATGAGGCTCAGCTCCTTTCTTACAATGGACGTTTCTTACAGTTGAGAAATAATGTGGGTTACGGGAGGGGAGCCCGTTCCCAGCAGGCTGTGATGGGGGGGGGGGGGACACGGGCAGGTTCACCTCTGAGCTGCTGTGGGTGCCCCAGGCCACCGTGGCCAGGCTTGGTCCCCGTGGGCACCCACGTCTCGCTGCAGGCCGTGACTGTCCGTGGGTTACTCCATGGCCGTTTCTTAGGGGCCGGCAAACCCCTCGCATGCTGGATTCAGGTGCTGGCAAGCTGAGAGTGGTGGCTACCCCCCCCGGCACCCGTGGCCATGCAGTGTTCTGCATCAGGTTGTGAACAGGGGGGGGTGGAAGCACCCTGGCAGCTCCAGCTTCGCCATCGCTTTCCTTCCAGTTGCACGTGAGGGCGGAGGGATGGAGGCGATGGGAAGGTGCTGGTTGTGCAGGCTGGCACGGAGACGTCGTGGTGCGCTGCCAGCCCATCCCCAAGGGTGGCTGGCATCGCTCTTTTCCCGATTTCCAGCCAGGAGAGCCACGGGTCGAGCCCCAAATGTCAGGGCTTAGGGGCCAGCAGAGGTGCCGAGCTGTTGTTTTGTTCGCAGCTTGTTTCATCCTGTCCCGGTAGAACAGGAAATGTGGCAACGGTTTATGGTTAATAGCTTCTGTTTTTCTTCCTTCAGTCAGAATTGCATATTCTGCACCAGAAACTTTGCAAAACCGGAGGTCCGGGTAGATCTGTGAAGAGCAAGAAGTAGCTGATCTAATCGTACATGACGGAAGGAGCGGGGCTTCGCTCCCCAGGCAGCGGCCGCCCTTCCCAGGGCTCCCCCCACCGTGGCACTGGTGCTACTGGGCTGGTTTGGGTCCTGCTTGCGGGTGGGTTTTGGTCTGTAAAACAGAAAAGCAGAGTCTCCGACCATGGGGTGTGCAAGGGGTTGGGGATGGGGTGGTCGCCGGTGCTGGGGGCTTGTGGCACAGCTCTGCCTGGGCATCGCTGCCACGAACAGCGAGGAGAGGTGAAGGGGTGAGCCCTTGGAGCCCCAGTGCCCTTTATGGTCCCACAGGGCTCCCCCAGCCCTGAAGCACCGCCAGCACTGGGATGGCGCCGCGCTGGGTCCCACGGGCCGGCCAGCTCGGGCGGGCGCTGGCTCTGCTCGCCCCTCGGCCATGGGGGGAGCGCGTCCCTTGGGTTTTATCCGGGTGCTGTCGTGCGTGCGGCGCTTGTCACCGACAGAGATCATTAAAGCTTTCTCACCCTTGAGCCCAGGGTGGGGGAGGAAGGTGAGGTGGGGGAGGAAGGTGAGCTAGCAGAGGCTGGTGGGGCAGGATTGCTCCTCTGCTGCCCCCGGGTTGGAAGCAAAGAGCTCCGGTATTTTGGTGCAGTATTGGTCCAGCTGACTCTTGTAACACATGGCAGGGTTTTTTCCTTTTAAAATCAGAGAGGTTGTAAGAGCTGGCCTAGCTACGTTTCGAGCCCGCTTTGACGTGAGCACTGGGGAAGTGGTAACTTCTGGTTTGGGTTTTGCACCACGACTGACGCGTAAGGGATGAGGGGCTCGGGACTCCCGTGCTGCTTTATGCCACGCGCCCAACCTGCTGTTTTGGAGACGCACCTTTAAATCCACGGCCGGGTCGCAGCTGCTGGCGGAGCCGGGAGCCCCATGCAAGGTCACTGACCTGTATCGGTCACATTTTCATAATGCAGGGTTTCTTTTTCAATTCCAATTGCATGTGGAAGGGGAGAGAACAACCTGTGGCTGCACAGACATGTAAATTGTCGGAGCTGTGACGGCCAGGGGTTGGCATCCCCTTTCCTCGGGGCAATCCTGCCATCGGGGTGCTCAGTCCTCCAGACGAAGGCTCGGCACGGCGGAGGTGCTGTGCTGCCCTCGGGTTTGGCCGCGCTGGCTGAGCAGCGGGCGTGGGTGCCGCTCCGCTCCTGTGTGCGGTGGGATCCTGGGGTCCGGGGATGCTTTGGCTTCTGTTGGGGTTGGCCAAAGCAAATAGGCGTGTAAAATAAATAAATAATGGGCAGCATTTCTCCCCTGCTTATGTTGGGGT
>JADKXX010011282.1:0-52125 GCA_017310255.1 Butorides virescens | reverse complement strand
ATGGGCAGCATTTCTCCCCTGCTTATGTTGGGGTTAGTCAAAACAAACAGACGTGGTAAATAAATAAATAAATAATGGGCAGTTTCTTTCCTAATATGTTTTCCCAGACTGGGGTCTGAGCATCAAGAAGCTGCAGGGTGGGCAGAGGAAGGCGGCGATTCGGGGAAAACCTTCGTGCGGGTGGGAGCTGAGCTGCCCCCTGCCTTCCCCAGCGCTGCCGGGGCAGGAGCAGCCGGCGAGGGGCAAAACTGCCTTGAGCAGGGTATCCCAGCCACTGTCCCATTCCAGCTCCTGGGAGCAAGATTCGCAGCTTTGGGTGCCCAGGCAGCGCCGCACTGCCGGGGAGCGCTGGGGAGGCGGCTCAGCAGGGCTCTGGAGCTGACCCTGCGCCCGGCTGGAGGGGTGCGGGTGTTTTGTGAGGATCCAGGTGTGCTGGGGGAGTTGGGGGGCTGAGCGAGCAGAGGGACCCGCAGGCACACGCGTGGGGGAAGGCAGGATGCTGGAGGCTGGGATGGGCTTTGCTGATGGTGCTGTGCGGGGACATGGTGCCACCAGCGCCGTGTTCCTGAGCCAGGCTTCCCGTTCCTCCCACTACGAGTGATTTAGAATCATAGAAGGGTTTGGGTTGGAAAAGACCTTTAGATGATTCAGGTTCCCTGGAGCATGAAGCAATTAGAGACCCCGGGGACCAGCACCGCTCCGGGCTGCTGTGGTCCTGGGCACACCGTGCGTCCTCCATGGAAACCGGGCGGCATCGGCGCACGAGCTGCTCAGAAAGCTCTGACCTGCCCGCACGTGCTGGTTTGTGCTGGAAACATCACGGGAGGGGAGGGACTCGCCCCGCTGGAGAGAAGGAAATTGCAGCGACGGGGATGGCCTGAGCCGCTCTCTTGGCTTGTGCCGTGCGTGTCCGGGTGGACGCTGGTCTGCACCGCGTTGCGTTTGTGCCACGGGTGAGGTGCAGCGCGTGTGCCCAGCGCGCCGTAGCAATCTGTGCGGCTACGGGGTGGGGGGAACGGTCCCAGGGGTCTCTGGTGCTTGCTCGGTGTGCAATTGGGGAAAGGCTGGGAGAGTTGGGGGTGTTCAGCCTGGAGCAGAGGAGGCTGCGGGCAGAGCTGAGTGCGGCCGGTCAGGGCTTCAAGGGGGCCCAGAGGAAAGGGGGGGACAAGCTTTGTAGTAGGGCCAGCTGGGACAGGACAAGGGGTAATAGCTTCAAACTAAACCAAGGTAGGTTTAGACTGGATCTAAGGAAGAAATTCTTTGCAGTGAGGGTGGTGAAACCCTGGCAGGGGTTGCCCAGAGAGGGGGTGGAGGCCCCATCCCTGGGACCATTCCAGGCCAGGTTGGACGGGGCTGTGAGCAACCTGATGTGGTTCAAGGTGTCCCTGCTCCTGCAGGGGGGTGGGCTGGGGGACCTCTGGGGGTCCCTTCCCACCCAAAACATTCGATGATTCTATGATTGGGGTGGGGGCCGGCCCTGGTGGGTGGCAGCACGGCTGCGCCTGTCTCCAGTGCTGTGAAATGGGTGACGTGAGGAAGTGGAGGGTTTCATGAGTGCACATCTTCCGTTAACTTAAAGGGAACTTTTTTGTTGTTGGTTGTCTTTTTTTTTTTTTTCTTTTCCCCAGTGCTACTTTTGAAACTTTCTACCCTTGGCATTGTTTTTAAAGACCCCCGTGCCAGCCCAGCACCTGCGTGTGGCCGTGTAAGACCTATTGCAGTCGATAGATTGCCTAAGGACTTTGACAAATTGCAGAGTTGAAATCGCCCTTGTGATAAGTTGATGTTTATCTGCAGTTCTTAAACACCCCAGGAAAGCTTTGCTTTTATTTTCTGAAGGCACTGAACAAGAAGGAGGCTGTAATAGAATGTCAGTGTCCCTCCATGGGGTTACTGCTCCAGATCGAGAGCTCTCGTACTGTTCGCCTGTCTCAAGCCATTGTCAACCGTCCCTTGGGAATTGCCGGAAGGAATTTGGGGCTCTCCGAGTCGCAGGACTTGTAGCTGTCTTGCCAGATTGCAACCAGGATTTCAGTTTGTCCGGTGCTTGATTCTCCTCCTAAAATATCATGGGTAGCCTGGAGCGCTTCTGGCTTATTTACAGCTTGCTGCACCCTGGGCTCATGTGCTGCGGGGCTGCCTGGGAAGAGACGGGCTTTGCTCCCAAATTTGCTTTTTTTTTTTTTTTTTTTTTTCCCTTTTTTTCCTTCTTGGAGATTACAGTTTTCGTTCTGTACTGGCCTTGATGGCACATCCCTTCACGCTTTCTGCTCTCCACTAATGCAAAGTTCTGAGCAAGCCCACATAACACATGGGTGGGCTGCTCGCCGTTCCAGGCGGCGCGGGCGAAACGCATTCGCAGCCCATCTCCGGGGATGGAAAGGCAGCAGGGCGCTGCGCTGTGAAACACTGCCCACCGGGCACGGCTTCTCTGCAGCAGGGTGGGATTTTGGGATGCTGAAGGCTTTAGAGGGGACCTGCTCCCCTGGCTGGATGGAAAGGGTTGCTGATGCTGAAGGGCTTTGGGTAACTCAGGCTGAAGTGGTGTCAAAGGCGCAAGATGAGCCTCACCTAGGGAATTTCCAATGGTCTTGTGGTGATAAAGACATCGAGGCTTCTTGAACGCTGCTCTTGGACCCGTGTCCTGCTGCCGGCGAGGCAAGGGGCCGAAGGAGCTGGGAAAGAGCTCCAGCAATCGTGCAAAGAAATGAAGGGTGCGTAGTGCTGCAGGCTGCGGCTCTTGCTGCTGGTTTGCGGCTGGCACCGTGGTTTGATGCGATGGACATCCCTGGGCTGGAGACGTGCTCAGGGCTGGGGTTCAGCCACGGAACCTCGCGGGGGACGCTGCTCAGCCGTCGTGTCCTCGGAAGCTGCCTGCGGAGCCCCGTGGTGCCGTCGGCACGGCCCCAGCCTTGCAGCAGGTTATTTCCCACGAGGAGACCCAAAGGTGGCTGCTGGGCTTTACCATGCAGCCAGGGAACTCCTAGGTTAGTTTAGCTCCCCGTGTTCCATTTTTTTTTTTTTCTTAATAGATTTTCTGAGCCCATTTGTGAATTTGAATTTACTTCAGGGTCACACGAGTCCTTGCTTCCATCTCACTATTACAGGAGCCATTAACTCCGCCGTAGCCTGCTCCCGATGGATGCTGAAGGTGAGCGGGTGCTTTTGTCCTGAGCACGGGTTTTGGGCTTGGTGTCGCAGGGCCAGGGGACGGAGATGGGGTGCAGGGGGTGTCCCCAGAAGCGCTGGCTGGCTGTGGCTCAGCAGCTTTAGCTTTGTGCTTTGGGTTTCCTTTCCCTCCTCACCCCCCCTGCGTGGTGCAGGCAAAGCACCAGCACCCAGGGACAGCCCCAGGAGCCTCGAGGGGCTCTGCAGCTGCCGAAGCTGCACTTGAACTCTTAGGGTGGGAACGCAGCAAATCCCTGCCCGTACGTGCTGGCACATCTTTTCCTGCCTTCAGCAGGTTTTTCAGAAAAAAACTCGCTGGTTCCTGTGCTCCCACAGTGCCTGGGCGTGCCTGCGCCCTGCCGTCACGCTGGGAGCGATGGTGGAGGATCACATCCTGACATTTTCGTTTCCAGGGTGCCCGTGGGCCCCCGCAGCCTGCGCTTGGGCAGATGGGAGGTGGGAGCGCGGCTCAGGCTCTCGCTTGAGGCTGCTGCAAACCTTCGTCTCTGCAGAAAGCCATCTGCACCCGCCTGTTCCTGGTGCCTCCTCAGAGCTCCCGGCTCCCCCGACGCTGTTCTTCACAGAATCCCAGAATGGCAAGGGTTGGAAGGGACCTCAGGAGATCACCCAGTCCAACCCTCCTGCTAAAGCAGGCTCTCCTAGAGCATGTTACACAGGACTTCATCCAGGTGGGCTTTGAATAACTCCAGAGAAGGAGACTCCACAGCCCCCCTGGGCAGCCTGGGCCAGTGCTCCATCACCCTCAGAGTAAAGAAGTTTTTCCTCATATTCAACTGAAACCTCTTATGTCTCAGTTTGTGCCCATTGCCCCTTGTCCTGGTGCTGGGCAGCACTGCAAAGAGTCTGGCTCCGTCCTCGTGACCCCCACCCTTAAGATATTTGTAGGTGTTGATGAGGTCCCCTCTCAGCCTTCTCTTCTCCAGGCTGAACAAGCCCAGCTCCCTCAGCCTTTCCTCCTAGGGGAGATGCTCCAGTCCCTTAATCATCCTAGTTGCTCTCTTCTGGACTCTTTCTAGGAGTTCCTCATCTTTCTTGCTCTCTCCATCTTGCGAATTGGTGTGCTTTCCTCCTGCATCCCCCAGAGATGTGTGCTCTGGTCCTCTTCTGTGGGAAGCACCTTACTTCTCCCCCTTTCGATGGCCGATAATGGGCACCGTGGTCCTGCTCCCCCCTAGCACAGGTCTTGCAGCCACTCTGACCCCATGGAGCATCCTCCTGGCCTGGACTCTGGCCCCCGTCCTGAGTTGGCTCAGCCTGCGCTCCGGCACTTTGTCCAAACCCATCCATTGCCTTTCCACTTAAATGCACTAAACCCTGGGTTGCCTTTGGGAAGCTCCCATGAGCTGCCTCTCCGCGACGGGATCGTGTTTCCCCGTTACTCGCTGGCGACATTTCCACGTGTGACCTGCAGGTAAAGCCCAGCTTCGCGCCGAGCCTGTCCTTTCACCTCCTAAGAGGAAACTCCCCAAACCCTGGGCGAGCAGCAGCAGCCGTCGCCCTCCTGCCGAGCCCACGTGTGGGCAGACGCCAAACGGTTTCTGACACGGGGTGGGATGCGTTGACTGGGTTCGCAGTGACTGATTTATTAGTCATGCAGCCGGCTGGCTGCTTGTGTGATTTTTATTTTTTTTTTTTTTTTTTTTTACTGCTCTGAGCTATAATTTTCCAAGCAAAGGAGGAGTCATCCAGCAGAAATTTAACTTCAGGTGCTGCCTGGGTCAACCTACTGGAAGCTGGTTGAGGAGCACCCTGGGTTTTTAAGGGGGTGCTCAGTTTGGGTCGGCAGAGACATGAATACTGGAAATAGGATGCTGCAATTTTTATTTTTTTTTTTTTCCAACTGCATTGCAAGAAGCAAAGAAAGGCTCAGCAGATGAGGGTGGCTTTTTTGAAAGCGGGTTTTAGGGGCTGTCTTTTTTGCTCTGCTTTGTACGGGGATGTCCCTACTGCTCTGTGCCTCACCAGTCCCACTAACTGGTGGGGTTTGTGTCACCCTCTGCTGCCTGTTACTGGTGTACAGGGGTGGTTTGGGGCATCCTGCACGTTGAGCCTCTTGGCCGTAGGGACCATCTCCACCTGCACCATCGCTGCTAGCGGGAACTCGGGACCAAAGGGTCCTGCATTTCCCCAGCCAAAGCAGGGCTGGACAGAGGCGGTGTTACCCGGTCGATAAACCAGCTAAAGCCTGTCTCTTCTGATTTCAGAATGTAACACAAACAGTCGAAGAAGAAAAACCCGAGCCTCCAACTATCCAGGAGATCAAACAGAAAATTGAAAAATACAATGCAAAAGTTACAAACTGCCTGTTGATGAAGCTGGTACGTATGGGGCTCTACCTGGGTGATGCGCAGGGACCCGGTTCCTCTGGGCTGTGAACCGAGCCAGGATGGAGGAAGGCATCTCCAGGGCAAGAGGGCTTGGGGCTGTGGAGATGTTCTTGTCTTCCTTACCCCATCTGCTTTTTCTCCTGCTTTGGGTTCCTTAGTGTTGGTCACTGACTTGAGATAACCCTTCCCTGCCTCCATTGCTTCTCAACTGGGAGCACTGGCATGGCAATCTCTGTGCTGGGAATGAGTTGCCCCCAATAGAGGAGCCCACGATGTTCTAGCGGGGCTGAGTCGCGGTCGGGCTCAGGCTGCGAGGCTGCGGTTTGGCAGCTGCCACGAAGTGGATTCAGAAACACAAAGTGGGTTTAAAAACACAAAGTGGATTTAGAAACACAAAGCCTTTCTAGAAGGAGATGCTTTTCTCCTCTCCTCTGCCAGGCTTGCTTAAGCAGGGATGTGGGAACCGCAGAGGATGCCTTGTGTTTTGAAGCTTTGATTGCAAACTTGTTTATCAGAACCTGTAAGTAAAGCCTTGATGATACGGGGTGAGGAGACAAGGACATCGCCTC
This sequence comes from Butorides virescens, assembly GCA_017310255.1. Lineage (NCBI taxonomy): Eukaryota > Metazoa > Chordata > Aves > Pelecaniformes > Ardeidae > Butorides > Butorides virescens. Next base: position 46,040 of record JADKXX010011282.1, on the reverse strand, counting down.
TTTTACAAACTGGAGTACCGCAAAGGTACAAACGTCGCAGGACCTTATAGAGACGGGGGGAAAGCTTCTTAAAGAGTGAAATAATTAAATTATAGGACTTCCAGGAACAGCAGCTAACTGGTGCTTGCTAATGTCTAAAAATAAACCTGCAATTTATTTAAAATAGTAGATTTTACAACAGTTTCCTTTGTGAAGGCTGCACAGCAATTTCTCGCCCGTTGATTTTTATCAGCCCCTGATTTACAGGAGTCGTTCGGGACCCAAACGTTTGCTCTCGAGTTATTTTTCTTGAAGCTTTGTGAAAATGCCATCTTGAGACTTGGCACAGCCTTGGGACTCAGCTGGGCCCAGCCACTGGTGGTGGCCCTTGGGTGGGACTGCGGGCCAGTGCTGCTGGCACCTGAGATAGAGCCCTGGGCTCGTTCCCGCCTGGCTCCTGCGGATGGGCTGAAGGGAAGCCCGGCTTTTCTCCTGATTTTTGCATTTTTGCAGAGCTGAGGGGTAGGGTAAGGGACCTCCCTCTGGCCCGAGACAGGCTGATCTTGAACGATGGTTTGCTACATGGAGATGGGAGAATCCCACAAGCAGGGAATAAAACATGCGGGACATGGTTGGGAGATCCCAGTGAACCGGAGGGGTAGAGACCTTCCCCGAGGTTTCAAATCTTCAGTTAAGCCCAAGTACAAATCCCATGTAATGGTTTCCATGACTGACTTGTTGGTTTTAAATAAGACAAGATCGCACAGACGCAAGGAAGGTTTGAGTCATTACCGAGTGGAAGAAGCGGGAGAAAATCAGTAGTGACTAACCCGAAATTACTGGTTAGTTTTCACATGATTAATAAGAAACCCTCAAGCTCCTGGCAGTACCGAGGGGTGGAAAGTCCTGCAGCCACCCCGCAGGCTGCAGCACTGTAGAGCAAAAAGCCCCCTTGTAGGGGGGGGTAAAGATTGGAAAGGGTCCCTGGAGCCTGACCCCCCCTCTCCTTTGCTTTAGAATGACGATGGGACGTACACGGGCTTCATTAAAGTGCATTTGAAACTGTGCCGCCCGGTGACGGTACCGGCGGGGATCCGGCCGCAGTCCATCTACGATGCCCTGAAGGAGGTGAACCTGGCTGATATGACGGACAAGAGAACCTCCTTCTACTTGCCACTGGATGCCATCAAGCAGCTCCACATCAGCAGCACCACCACGGTGAGCGAGGTGATCCAAGGGCTCCTGAAGAAGTTCATGGTGGTGGATAATCCTCAGAAGTTTGCACTTTTCAAGGAGATGCGGAAGGATGGGCAAGGTGAGTTCGTGCCCTCGGACCCGCCAGCTTCCCTGCGGCTCATCCGGTTTGCTTCCAATTTCTGTGTTGCAGGAACATAGATCTCTTGCAGTGGGAGCTTCAATTCACCCGAGTAAAGATAATTTCTATTAAATCTACAGTCTCAGGGGCATTCACCTAGGACTCGGTGGGGTCAGGCAGTGTCTAAATTGCAGACGAACAAATGGCCTGACCTCCAGAAGGGATGATGCCGCTTCTGTTAACGAGGAATTCCTCGTTTTCAGAAAGGGGCTGAAGTCACCTAGGACCTAACAGAGATCGTAATGGATCTCTGATAGAGACCCAGCTACTTCCACTGTGATCCTGAGCAGCACAAACTGCTTTTACATGCTCCGATTGACCTCCTGGGCTTTCCTCTGCCCGGGCGGCCGCGGGCTGACTCTGGATGTCTGCTGTCCCCTTGCAGTGCTCTTCCAGAAGCTCCCTCTCACCGAGTACCCCCTGTACCTCCGGCTGCTGGCGGGCCCCGACACAGATGTGCTCAGTTTTGTGCTGAAGGAAAACGAAACAGGGGAAGTTGAGGTACGTCGGGGAATCTCTCCCTTGGTTTTTACGTGAATGTTAACAGCGTTGGGGGGCACGGGGCAGTGCTGCAGAACTGGGAGATGCAAGGCTGCTTCCCTCTGGTGGGGCTGGGCTTACCATCCAAAGGGTGACACCAGCTTTTCTCCAAACTGAAATTATCAGCTCAATGGACTGCTTGGACCTTACTTTAAAAAAAAAAAAAAAACAAACAAACAAACCCACAATCATTTATTGCTCCTCAAGTATGTTGATTTTCAAAAAAAATTAAACCCGAGCTGTGAAAATGCTGAGGCCAGTTTTGATGGCCAAACCCTAATCTGTTTACAGAACCAAGCAACGCCACCCCGCAGTTAATCCTCAGTAATTAGATTAGCTAAACACTGTTATACGTAATCCACTAATTCGAGCAGAAGCCAGGGACACTCGGGTAATAAATTCGCAGTCAGTTTTCAGTTGCAGTCGTGCTCCCCACCATGACGGAGGCAAAGGTTGGGAGCTGCCGCAGCCGGTGGGATTCTCCCTGCCGTGCCGGGAGCAGCTCCGTGCCGTGGGGTGGTTCGGGACGGGACGTGCCGCCGGAGGAGGTTGGTAGGGACGCCGCAGGAATGCCGGCTTCCCGCGGCCGTGCTGAGCAGGCAGAAAGCAGTTATTTATTAAGTGATCGCAGTCGTCAGCCCGTGGCCAGCCTGTCCCTCGCCGTCAGCCCGGCGCTGTTGTAGGTGACAGCCAGAGCAGCCAGGCTGGCCCCCCGTGCCAAGAGCCTCGCTGAAGCTCCAACTGTTCTGAAAGCTTTGCAGTAAAATCAAGAGACCCGGCTCCTTGCTGGGACCTCATTCCCTCTCCGAAATGAGAAGTGCAGGTGAATGCTTCCCCAATTATTTCCATATATATTCCAGTTCCTTAGGGAGCTGTGTCATCTCTTGCAGTGGGAGCTTCAATTCACCCGAGTAAAGGTAATTTCTATTAAATCTACAGTCTCAGGGGCTCAGGGACAGTCCTTTATGCTGTAGCTCATTATCCCGCCTCTCTCACAACGTGACGCTGTGAGATTAAGCTACCTGGAGATCAGGTACATGTTTAAATGTCTTTTATTGTTCCTCTTCACAGATTCAGGGGGGAAAAAAAACCCAAAAAAACAAAGCCAAACCACAAAAGCAATAAGGTGAATGGTGTGTGCTTACTTTCCCTCTGTTTCTGCTCTTCTGCAGTGGGACGCGTTCTCCATCCCTGAGCTGCAGAACTTCTTGATGATACTGGACAAAGAAGAAAAGGACAAAATCCAGCAAGTGCAAAGGAAGTACGAGAAGTTTAAGCAGAGACTGCAACAGACCTTGAAAGAAGCCAGAGGCAAGCCTGGATAACTCTTCAGGAGGTGCTGGGCATCAGACTAAGCTAGATATTATTTTTAAAATTAAAAGACACTTCTCAGGACACCTTATAGTGGTCACCTTCCCCCTTCATCCTTCCATTAAGGACTGGCTCATAGCACCCATAAAATGAACGTATAGCGTTTTCTTCTTCTGCAACCTCTTACCCCAGGACCAGAGCCTGTCAAATGAACGGGAAGCCTCTTCTAGAACGTTCAAGAGGCCAGACCCAGCTGCTGGTTCACTTTTCAGCTACGCCATCGGATGGAGAAGCTTCGTGGGAAATGCTCCGTGTTTAAACCCAAGAGGACCGTCTACTGGCTGATGTGTTGAGCAGGGTAACGCTTGCTGTTGGCGCTCCTCCCAGCAACTCGCTCCTTCTTGTTGGGAGGCGCTGGGGCTCGCGTGGCCGAGGTCTCCATTCGTAAGCAGAGCGCAGGAAGCGGCAGGCAGAGCGAGGCGGGGGTTGCGCCGAAACACGGGGTTGGGGGGGTTGCAGCTGCAGCCGGAGTCGGACGGACGCGGTCGGGGCTAAGGCAGCCAGGGAAATGTCAGGTTGTGACCCCAAGGCAGCTGCAACACCCAAGCAGCCTGGTAGTTAAGTGTTACTGAAACTTGGTAATCTCAGTTCCAGGAAGAGTCACCCCGCAGTCTAGAGAAAAGAAGGCTGCGGGGTGACCTGATTGCGGCCTTTCAATACCTAAAGGGGGCCCATAGGAAAGAGGGGGAAAATCTTTTTAGTAGGGCCAGCTGCGTTAGGACAAGGGGTAATGGTTTTAAACTAAATCAGGGTAGGTTTAGGCTAGATATAAGGAAAAAATTCTTTACAGTGAGGGTGGTAAACCACTGGAACAGGTTGCCCAGAGAGGTAGTGGAGGCCCCATCCCTGGAAACATTCAAGGCCAGGTTGGATGAGGCTCTGAGCAGCCTGATCTAGTGAGCAGTGTCCCTGCTGACTGCAGGGGGGTTGGACTCGATGACCTCTAGTGGTCAACCCAAAACATTCTATGATTCTATGATTCTAATTAACTTCCAATTTTGAAAACAGGTGTGAATTAAAGCAAATACCCTTGATGCTTAGCTAAGCTAGCCAGTGTTCTACCAGTTTTCTACTCTGTAGGAACTGGGACCTACGTTTGAACAAATTCTGTTTGAAAAGTGTAAAGATGATGGTTGGGGCATGGGCCGATGGTTCGATATTAACGTTTAGCAATACATATCCAAGAGGCTAAAAAGCTCAGAACCCCCTTTCGCAAATCAAACTGATTTTTGAGCTATGAACAGGTCTGGCACCGAGGGAGAGGAGCTCCGAGCAGAGCCGGGGTGTGGATGTGGCACCCAGAGCACAGGCTGCCCGCATGGGAAAGCCCCAGCACTGGGACGAGCAAGGGAACCGGTGGCCTCGGACGCTTTCTTCCCGCCGTGCTCCCCCCCGTTGACCCTCCCTGTGCTGCTGTCCCCCCGCTCCTGTCCACCACGTGCCATCCTCTCCCTCCCGGTGCCGCTCCCTGCCTGTCCTGTGCTCCTTGCCCCCCTCTCCCCCCTCGCAATCGGTGCTCTGCCCGCGTGGCCAGGAAGGTTTTGCTCTCTCCGTGGAGCTAGGAGCGGAGAGGAAGGCTCTCCCTCCCCCTCTCTCAGGGCTCCCACTGTCTCTGCTGCATGCACTGCGCATCCTCCAAAAAAAAACAAACAAAAAAAAAAGAAAAATCCTTGAGCTGGAGCGTCAGTTACTGCCATAACTCTAACCAGCCACCCCGACCTCACCGACGCCGGGCAGCGAGCGCCGAGGGGGGGGGGGAAGGCTACAGGGATGCCAGGCTGAGAGCGGACGGTCCCCGTGTTTGCTCTCGGCTGCACGCAGCCAGGTTCCGTCTTCCCTCGGTTCACACAGGATGGCGCAAGAAGCGTGGAGCGCGCCAGCACGTTAACACCAGCCGGGGGTCAGCTGGAGCACCTGAAAAAGGGGGTCGTGTGTTGACTTGATGACCCAGCGCCCCTTTGAGCTCGCTGTAGGCTGCTGTGACCCCACCTGCACGAAGTGGGAAGGGAGGCGACAGGTTATCGGGCAACAGAGACAACGTGGAAGCGTCTAAAATTTACCTCAGTGCCTTTTTTTTCCCTTAAGTGTGAAAACTTTGTATTTGGGCTAAGGAGGAAGTTGGAAGGGGCTTTTGCCAAGAGGCCTTGTCAGTCCTGTCCCCCATTTACCTCCAGTACTGCTGTGACGAGGCTGCTTTTGTCCGTAGAGGGACGAGGAACTGGGTTTGTTTCTTTCTTGAAGGCGACTGCTTGCAGGTTTTTGGGTTGGTTTTGGTTTGGTCGTGTCCTGCCCCCCCCCCCCCCGATTTATACTTGAGTATGTTTGTTTATAAACCGTAAGAGAGTAACTGCAGCACTTAAAGCCCCTGGGTTTGTATCAAAGCCACTTTCTGCAAGCTTAGTTCCAGCTCATGTTTTAGTCAGTAGCGTAAGAGGGTTTGCTAACAGGGCTACGGCCCCTGGCACGCGGTGCCGAAGGGCCCCCCCGCTGTACTGTACTCTACACCCAGCTGACCTTTAACAACCTGGTGGCAGCCCAAACAGGGCAGCAGTTTTCATGCTCTGGGGCTGTTTGTCCGTAAACGAGAATGCTTATTGCTTCACCATGCACTTGTGAAGTAATTTTAAGGAACGTTTATCTAGTGCTTCGAGTCTTGAAAGCACCGTATAAATACTTCTGTTCAGTCGAGAGGAAGAACACTGTAAAAACTGCCATTGGTTCTGAGAAGATCCAGATGCTTGTTTTTAAATCCCTTATCTTTCTGGCTAAAAGTTGTAAAGGTTTCTTTTGTTGTTGTTGTTTTCTACTAGAGTTTTGGTGACCATCTCCCTCTCCCCTCCTGGGACCCAGCATGTCTTTGACATGGCATGGCTTCTTATGCAATTACCGTGAATGCTGCTGAAAACCTCCTGCAAAGGGGAGGGCTGTTTCTTTTTTGGGTTGGTTGGTTTTGTTTTTTTTTCAAGATATGGGGCATTTGAGGAATTGGTAGATCTTGAAACTCAAATTCTCAAGTGAGTTGAGCTGTGTCTAGGACAGGAGTATTGGCCCCTTCCTTAAGCGCAAAATACTGTTGGCAGTGCCTTTGGTTAGTATGTTGTGTTGCCTAGTTCGTGTGACTTTTATTTTTCATGTCTATTGTAAAACATGTAAAATACTGTGTATAGAATGGAATAGTAAAGCTTCTATGGCAAAGTGAAATGCATTTTTTGCAATGCTGTAATTTATTTTTACTACTCCCTAGTAATTCTATGGCATTTTTAAAAAATGTCGCACTTCCAGCTTTTTTGAAGGGTCTGAAACTACTTGTTCATATGCAGACAGTGTAAAAGATGATGATAATAAACCTGTCAGTAATTAAAGAAATCTCTTTAGCTTTTTTTTTCTGGCGCCCTCCTATGGAACTTTTCATGTCTAAGTATAAAGGGAAAATACAGGAATCCTTCCTAGAACTGAATTTAAATTTCTTAACCCTACTGTAAAGTGTTTAAGCTTCAGCTAAAGTGGTACAGAACATCTACCCCTGTGAAACCTGACCAAAGTGTTCCATTAATCTTCTCTTAGTATTTCAGCTGGATATGACAGAACTGCTACCCATGTCTACCTGTGGTAAATCACAGTTTATGTCATACATTAAAGTGTATTTATAGATAAAGATAATATAAACCATAAAAATGTAGCTAATAGAGTTCATTCTCAGTGCTGAAATGTCTGATATTAATACCTGGAAATGTTTAAAAGGATAAAATCTAAATCCAGGTGGGTTTTACTTCTGACATACGTGATCTGTGGCATAACACACAGGACAGTGTGGTGGAATGTACTTTGCTGGAGGTTCTGTTACCTTTGCTAAGAGATGCAAAGCCGGAATGGTCAACAAGCCAAAAGCCACTGTGGCCAGAAAGTGAGTGCAGCACTAGGAACTTACAGAAAAATATATGGAGAAGGATAACACTAGGGGTTTTATTCAAGCTTTTTATTTTTGTGAAAAATGAACAGCTGGAGCATTATTATTATTTGGGTGAATCCTAGACCCTGTAAACATCCAGGACTCATTTTTGAATGAAAAGGGCCTGTACATTATCCTTGATTTGTTGGCAGAGCACTTCTATAAATAATGAAATCTGAGTCATTCTTACAGTAGATTTTTCTCTTACTTCTTCCGGCCAAGCTTTGGAGCCTTCTCAAGGCCTTGAATATATTTCCGAGGTAGCTGGTATTCTTCTGCAACATAACCAAGAGGTGACATCAGGTAAATATTTAGAGCTCAAGAATTAAAATCTGTATCCTGTATCTTGCTGTAACCAGTCCCAGCCCAGTTCCAGAACAGACTTACCTAGCAGCATCTTGGCCAGATGATGGATTTGGTTGCCTTGGATCTGGACCTGAACTCTGTCTTTTGTTCCTGGTACTGGGGTGATGGTGGCACTGGCTTGGACTTTTTGTTGCAGAATGTTGGCCACGCACTGCGGGTCTAGACCATACAGCTCAAGGTTCTTGATAATTGTCACCTACAGATTTTAATAATGATTGCAATCATCACTGCTGTAGGTGTTAGCATGTCCCATTCATCCCAGAAAAGCGAGCTGCCAAAGCTGCTCTCAGAATCTGGGCTTCTGCTCAAACCCCGTAATTTTAGTTCTCTTTTTACCTTCTTATTCGATGATCTCTGTGCTATGGTTATGTCAATGGGCTCAACATTTCCTTTCCTCACAATAGGTTCTTGTCCAAAAAACGTCACCTGGTGTAAGGGCTGCAGTCGTTCAAGGCACCTGAACACAGTTTATATATCCCATTAGTCCATGCAAGGCTGATGGTAGCTGTGCTTTTCCACTGCAGCCTCTCACAGGTTTTTGAGACTATATGAAAGCCAAGATTCTATGTGTGAGAGAATTTGTATCTTAAGGCAATAATGCCCGATGATCTCATGCAAAGATTTTCATACTAGCTATTATTTGAAGAAAGGGACTGACTAAAACCAAAGCAAGTCTACTAACTCACAAAAATTATAGTTTAAGTTGTTACTGGTAAAATTTTGGTTCGTGTAAAGGAAACCCTTCTTTAATTTTGTCTTTAAGCTATTGTTCAGTTGTATTGTTCACAGATTGGTGAAGCAACTTCAGTTTAAAATTCAGCATAAACTGTGTTACTGTCCCACGAGCAAACTTGGCTTCAGAAATCAAGGGAGCTGCTGGAGGTGCCTCAGAAGCACTGTGTGATGAAGAAGCTCAAAGCAAGCAAGACATCGGGGACGTTTAGGCAAAGTTTTTCAGTATATGGGAACAAGGGTCTTGTGTCAGGTACTCGGGCGCCTTGGACCTAAAAGGTGAGTTTAGGTTATAAACGCTTAAGCTGGGCTGCACATAAAGAGCAGGTTGATGACCATTGCCTAGAAAGGGCATGTTCAGCCATCGATTGCAAAGGATGGCTTTATAAATACGTACACATGGGTTATACACAGAACCAAGCACTGTTTCCTTAGGAAGCTTTCCCTGATAGGTGGTAAGCAGGTAAACAAAAAAACCCCAACAACAACAGTTAATGCTAGATGCTTGTTAAATGGTGAAGAACAAGAAAGTCTTCAAGTGAAGGTCTCTGGATATTTTTTTTTCGCGTTACCAGTAGGAAGTTACAACTTACGTAGCTCCAGTAACACGTGGCTTTGACTTGCATGCAATAATCTATATAATACTGAAACACTACATTGGGAAAAGAGTTACCTGCTCACAAGGTCATCCCACTTCAGGTTTGAGATTTCATCTTGTTCTGATTTATCTAACAGGCAGTCACACAGAATGGCATTCACCTTTACAAAGCTACAAAACAAAAACATGCATTAGAAGAAAACAAGTTCACTTTTTTCCCCTCTTAACTTCAGCACCTCCTGTGGAAGCGTAGGACTTCCACATCTACTTACTTTTTGTTCGTTTCATCAACCAACTCGTTAGTCTTCACATAGTTAATGATGATGTTTCTCACCTCACTGCTTGAGAGGATGCTGCCTTTTCTAAAGAGAAGGAAAGCTTTTAAACTTAGGTTACGTACTTAGGTGTTGGGTTCTGTCACTAAGACAACAGCAACTACCCCGACTACCTTTGGTAGCAACAACTCAATACTGAAACGCATCTGCTGGGGAGTGATTTCTTGTTACACCTCAGCTGCTGTCTACCAGATAAAAGGCTCACAGCAGTAATTACAGAGACACTAAACCCCTTGGTTTGGGGAGCCTAGTTTGGGAGGATGACCCCAAGCGCACCCCTAACTTCAGGGGACTGTGGATAATCTGTACAAAAGAGCTTGGATGAAGAAACGCTGCCACTGAGTGCTACCTAAACTACATCAAGAGACAAGATTAGGGCACAAGGAGGCAAGTGAGTTCTTTAAATTATCTGGGCATCCTCTTTTCATGAAACCATACTGTGGGTGGGCAGAGTATGCCTTATCCAACGGCAAATTAAGACAATCCAAGTAAAATATATCAATTTTGGCACTTGAGCTATCACCTCCTCAGCTGTGGGAGAGGTGATGTGAGTACTTGCTGAACACAGTTGTCACAGCCTCTTATCTTTCTTCCCTTTGTGAAGCAATGAATATATTCTTGATTGCCATCACCTTTCCTGACAGGATTGCAGGGCTCTCCCCATGAGTGCTAACAAAATGGTAGCAGCATAGGTTTGTTAAGTCTCTCTTCGTGTAACAATGTTTTTGTTTTATTTTTCCAGTGCTTACCTGTGTCCAGATTCCTGAAAGAGTGGCATCATTTTTGCCGAGACTCCATAAAGCGGAATGATTTCAGGAGCATGGTACACTTGTTCTCTGTCTTCACTCTTGCTGTCTTGGGCAGCAGAGGCTGAAGAAAATCCTTCAGGTACTGCAAATGCTTTAACGCTGAAACAAGAATTATTTGATGCGAGTCAAAGGGATTGAACCATATCAATCCCGTTTCGCTGAGAAACTAAAACCTAGCAGAGTTGTGCAAAAAGCTTTCTGGTCTGTTGTGTAGTATGTCAGTTCCTCCAAATGCATCCCAATGCAGGGGGGGCGCCTGCATCTGTGGATTAAAGGACATGATGGAAGAACAGTATTTTGGAGCATTAGCTGCAATTAACTAAATTTGTCCTCGTACACGTTTCAAAGACACACATAAATAAGCACCTTAACTCAGGTGATATTACACACTTTTCACTCTGAGTAAAGCCCTATATGTTGGGGGAAATAAAAATCTCTCCAGCTATTCTAAGTATATTTGACTCTCATCATTAGAGACAACTGCCATAATTTAAAAGATGCAGCCCCATTCCATAGAATCACTAGAATTAAATTCCAAAAAACCCAACCCCATCCCTAGAATCATTCAAGACCAGGTTGGACAGGGCTCTGAGCAACCTGATCTAGTTAATGGTATCCCTGCTCCCTGCAGGGGGGTTGGACTGGGTGGCCTCTAAAGGTCCCTTCCAACCCAAAACATTCTATGATTCTATGATAAAAAACCAACTGCAGTCTCCACAAATGTACAGACATTTAAAAGCTGAAATGATTCTTTAGTCATCACTGATAAAAGACAGTTCTGGAAGAGAGGGGTAAGAACTGTATCAGTGCAGGAGCTGGAGTCTCGTTTCATTGACCAGAGCTGCAGTTTCTATGCTTAAAGGTAAGAGAATTGACAAACTCAGTTTGAGTATGCTGGTCTCCTAATGGTAAGGCCAAGTATAATGAGAGAAAAGTTAATGCAAAAAGTCAAAGTAATTCTGCTTCTTTCCAAACACAGAAGAGAAGATATGCTCATATCTACAGAAATATTCTCCGCTCCATTAGTTGCCAAGGAGATGTATAGAACAGGAAGCCTCAGGCCCACTGGGAAATTCCAAGAGAGAGCTAATGTGCCAATACACAGAAGGAACGAGCAGGATATTCTTGGTGTGAGGTAACTAATAATCTTTAGAAAGACAATGGAAATGCTGATAGAGGAATTGGGTAATAAGTAACTGAAAGGGTAAGAGTATTTGTGCAAATCAATATGTGTAATGGAAAAGACAGCAATTTTTTTAAATTTTTTTTGAAATTATAAGTTTGGCTTCTGATTTTGCAAAGCGCTTGATTTGATCCTCTATGACATTCTGAGACTGTAGTTTCATGAGCATTTAATCAGCAGCGGTGCCGTCTTTTTACTGGAGTTATTGTTTAGACAGGTAAGCTCACTTCAAAGCTGAAGACTGAGTTGTCCCAGCACACAGATGGAATGGGGAGGGGGAGACCCGCTTACGCTGGAAGGGCACAAACCAGTCATACCATTACAGTCACTGTTAAATAGATGGAAAACTGCCTGATGGGTTTCAAACCTTCCTGCCCCCCTTCCCCCAACAACAACAAAGAAACCCCCACAAACTATCAAGACACTGGCAAAGGAACGCGCTTTTTACTGACCGCTAACAGGCTTGATGCTATAACTCTTTTATTAGCATCCAAACTGGAAGCCAGAAAGGGGGAAGTCACTGTCATTAGACTTTAAGCATGCTCAGTGCCACTGAGTAAAGAAGGAATAATATAGTTTACCTGGAAGAACTTTACAAGAGCAGGCAACATAAGCAATGTTGTATAGAACCAAGGTATAAAACCCCTCCATAGCATATTAAGATTAGGAACTGAGGGCTGCTACAGCTATTCAGAACAGGAATTCAAGTGGAGTACAGGTAATAGAGCTGGAAGTAGCAGATTCCGTTCCCTTCTTGCAGAGACTACCAACTCTTGTAAAGAATACAATATTCTACATACTCTGGATGTTTCCAGTCCACTTCCACGATGCTCTCCACACCTTTGTTCAGCTCCTTCACTTGTAAGATCTTCTGGTGCTGCATACATTGCAGGAATTTAGAGAACTGAAGGAAGCAACAATCAGAAATGTGGAGTCAAGCATTTTAAATTCCTGTTGATGTGTTTCAGACAAAGTTACTTGCCAAATCAGAAAAACAACTTCTTCAAAAAAAAAACCAACCCCACCCCCCTCACCTTTGCTTCTCTAAACAAACACAGCACTTGCTAAGGAGCAGCGAGTGCTTGTGTTTTGGAGACAGAGCAAGCAAGCGTTCCTTCTGTAGGTCTGCCATGTTGGCTCTGTGACCGTCTTAGCCAAATCACAGTACATCTCACATGCACTACTGTGAGATCTTTGGCAAGGCACTTTGTCTTTGCTTCTCATCCACACAACAGGGACAACATCGTCTCCTTTCTCTTTGTTCTTGTTCATTAACAGCTTTAGAAAAGGAATGGCCTCTTCTTGCAAGTAATTGCACTGTTCAACAAGATCAGAACCTTTAACAGCTATCACAGTATATAGTGGCAGATAGCATTAGCTGCATTCAAAGCAGATCAGTGCTCATGCTCTCAGGACAATTACTTTTCTCCCTGGATCCCACAGGAGCAGAGTGTTGAGAAAAGGAACTTGGCTTTTAAGAACAGTTTCCGGGGTTTTTTGTTTGCCTGTTTGTTTTACTAACACTTGAAGAATTTTGACTTCAAACTTTTTCTCTCCTTCCATTTCTTATTTAAATTAATCCAAAAAACGACAGACAATATCTCACCTTCTTATAGCTGGATTTCTTTATGTCCAGTTGTTGTCCAGCAGGGCTATAAATGGATTTTTTTAAAAGTTCATTAGTTGTAAGTCACCCCTCATTTCTTCTTAAATCTTGCTACTTATGCTAGAATTTTCTTAACAGCAGAAATACAAATCGCACAGAGAAAGAATTACTTCAAACAAACTAGTAAATAGAACATGGTGAGTGAAACTAGTGCTGATGTTCCTGTGGGCAGGCAAACAGCCATTTAAGTGACTAAGCAATCTTGAAACAAATGTCAGCCAACTTCAGTTAGCTACGAAGCGCATATCCTGGTCTGGACAATCTTTACATCAAAGCATTTGATGTAAGAAGTCAGCATAATTTTAGATAACGTTAGATAAGGACTGAATTTTACTTTTGAGTCAAAAACTTCATCCTAAATATCACACTTGATCTCCACAGTTTTCAAGCCAAAAACCCAGCACGCACATCCAAAGACAAGCTTCTTACCACATACCAGCATGAGAACATATGGCTGCGTAGAAATGTGCTGGTGAGCAGAGGGAGATCTGACTTCTTTACTTTGCATTTTAAGGCATGAAAAAAGCACTGACTAAATAATGCATCCATTTGTTCTGCAGGGAAAAAAAGGACAAGGAAGCCGTGAGTAGTCTGTCTTTCAGAACACAGCCCTCAGCTCTTTCAGACCACAGGGAACTGTCTCTACCTCATTCTTGCAGTGAGCTGCCCAGAGTACACAGTAATCTAGATCATGGGTATGGGCTTCAGCAAACCAAAGGGGCATAGTCTGGTTTCATTTGTACACAAAAATACCTTGTGGAGTCCTACTGTCTTCAGCTTCCTGCTGAACCTCTGTGTTGGCATGTTCAGCTGTTTCTGCAGCTCTGTTCTTGTTGAGTTCCTCTTTTCCCATCAGTACTGCACAACCGTCTCGCTCCTTCAGGCTCAAATCGCCAACGTCCACATGCTGCAGTGGGTCAGTGGAGAAGCTGATGACAGGCTCTTTCCCTTCCATCTCTTCCTCATCTTCAGTGCTCTCCTTTTCAGCAGAATCTGTTACCAAGGGAGCTAAGGTAGGAGGATAAGATTTGTCACCATATTCCCTATAAAAGGAAGAAAAAGCATAACACAGCTTTCTGTTTACTGCTTTGAAACACATAGGACAATGAACAAATGTCACCCTGATAAAAGGCACTGGCAGTTGCATGGATCTTCTTCTGTATTCTCAAAACTAAAGAATTTATTTTTAACTTGTCTTCCTCCACAAACTCTATGCTCCCCCATGAATCTTAATTTAAAACTGAGCAGACTAGTTGAATTCAAAGGCAAATCAACTCATTTATTTGGTCGAGACCGGCACAGTTGACCGTTTTTAAGCAAAAATGATTCTAAGTTCACTTTTTACAGAATGAGAAGATTTTCTAAAAATCAGAGTAACAGGGGTGTTCCAGCTTCACTTCTATAATAACTACTCTCAGGTTGAAGGAACTGGATCAAGTGAATAATTTTATAGAGCTATTTATTTCCAATATGTATATAAGGGATAGATGTCAGGACAGACACCTGCTTCTGTCAGAAAATTGCGGTCATCAAGAACACGCAGCTGAAACCTTAATAATGTTTGTACCTAAACCGTACTCAAATAACTCAGTATGTTGAACCGACAGATTAAGCTTACTGGGGCGCAGATTTTGATTTTTAGTAAACACATGGGATTTGTTACACATTTTACCAGATGCGTGGCAATATACCCACCAGAGGTGATCCAGGTAAGTATGCAGCACAGCAAAGCCCTTCCCTTTCATTCCAGCAGCCAGCATCTCTGCAGTGGACATAGTGGCAACTGCAACTGCTACTGGAGCTCTGGGAAAAGAAGGGAGTATTACAGCAGGACAGCACAAATACACTGTGCTGCTTGGGCAAAGACAGACCATGCCATTGTGACCTACTGAATTTCTTTTATGATGTCCTTGTTCTTTAAAACCTGCTTTTTTTGAAAGCATCTAGGTACTTTCTGGTTATCTTTCTGGTGTGTAAAGTGTTCCAAAGAATCCCAAGGATGTGTGCAGCTGTGATACTGAAGTGAAGGTTGTGCAGTAACACATTCTTTGCTTTAATAAAGTACAAGAAGCATATGCATTGCCAAAAGAGACTAGCAGCGGGGGAAAAAACCCCAGCTTTAGCACTGCTCCCTCACTCTGAATTTCCTCATAGACAAAAAGACAACTGTATAGAATACAATTTTTCGTTTAAAAGAAGCTACTCTGTTTCAAAACAATTCTACCAATTTGCAAAGCTGTCCACATGAGCTCAAACATATCCTAACCCAGAAACTTAAAGTAGATTTTTTTTCTGCTGTATTTTCCATTGTTTAGGTCCACAGTGCATCAAACGCAGGAGAACAATTCTGCTTTTATTTCCTCAAAATTGCCAGAGTCTTCCTGGAAAAAATAGCTTTATTTCCTTTTTAGTTTCTAAGAAAAGAGATGAATAAAGAATCCTCCATACCTGTTTCCCAAGAGGGTGACAGCACAGAGCGTGCCCCGTTCTACTTGAGGGAAGCCAGAAGATGGCACTACAACTCCTGGCAGCATCAGATCTGAAGAAAAGAATGAAGCCCATCCATTTCTCAATGAAAGACTCAGCCACTATCTCCTCCACCCCCATCCCTCCTGTTACTCAGCAAAAACACAAGCCAGTTAATAGCTGGGCATGTGCCAGATAAAACATGATTCTCTGTTTCTCCTAGCGAGGCAGCACTTCTTGCTACCACCCTGTGGAGTAAGGGATCCAGTTCACAAGGGTGCTGGGCACATCCCAAAAAACTGCAGAAGAGCTAAGCCTGCTCAGCCCCTTACCCTGTAGGGCCTGAAGGGAGCACTGGTTTAAACAGAAAGGTGTGAGCTCCCGGCCCAGAGAGCACTGCTTTACTGACATGGAAAGAGAAAGGAACAAGGAGATGTGCCTGGAACTACCCATTTACTCTTCCCTGTCCCAAGGACAGGTTATCCCAGCAGCGCTCTCCCTGAAGAGAGAATTGCCTAAAATTTGGCCCCGCTGACCCAGCGCTCCTGGTCTGACACAATAGCTGCACTCAGCTGTGACCTCTCCTCAGCATGAGGAAGCAGCCTTCACCATCTGCTTGCTAATCTGGACAGAAACAGTACACCTTGTTGTGTGCTCCCTTCTGCTTTCCATACCTGGGATGAACAGACTGGCGTGTGAGTGAAGAACAGTATTCCATGCCGCACATACAGCATGACATCATCACCAAATTATGTAAAGAGCATCTGCTCTCCCTCACAGCAGCTATAAACATCTAGAGCTCGCAGTCTCACGGACTGACCTGCGTTCCATGGTTTGGTTTTGAAGGCATCTCACTTTTTTTCTCAGCATCATAGATTTAACGTGTATGCTGAAGAAGACAACAGTATTTTTCCTCCTGTTCACTGTCACAACTACTTTCAGCAAATCTAGAATGAGCTCTGCAATTGCAACAAAGGTTCCACATCTCTGAGGACAGAAATCACATAAAGGCCTTAATGTGACAAGGTAAGGAGCATGTGTATACTATGTAAACAACCAGGGCAGACAGTAGAGACTTCAACGGTCTGAAGTTGTTCCCCGGGCAGGTTTAGGTTGCACAATAGGAAAAATCTCTTCACCGAAAGAGTTGTCAAGCACTGGAAGGGCCTGCCCAGGGAAGGGGTCGAGTCCCCATCCCTGGGGGGATTTGAAAGCCAAGGTGCTTAGGGCCAGGGTTTGGTGGTGGGATGGCAGGGTTAGGGGAATGGTTGGGCTTGATGAGCTTAAAGGGCTTGTCCAACCTAAACGATTCTATGATTCTATGACTTGAATTCACAGAACAGGTATCGGAGTAGCACTACCTTGCTTCTCCTCTTTGTAACTGAATGCTGCCTGAATCCGCTCCCTCCCTCCCCGCCTGCAGCACTGGATAGTCTCACGCCTTTCCTCTCCTTTCTGAGATGTGGCTCTACCTCTCCCTCTGCCTTTGTTGGCTATTGTCTCAGTGGCCAGCTTCTTATCTTCAGATCGTACCCAGAGGTAGCCTGGTTGCCAAGGGAGATGAATGACCCGCAGCCCTCTTTCATCAATGTCCTTCCCCCATTAGCAAGACTTTTTTTTTTTTCCCCCAGAAACTAGGTCACTACAAGTCAGCAGCAAGGCTTGCTCAGGTCTATCACAGCTACACATTCAAGCACTTTATTTCCCCAAAAGCAAACAAAGTAAACAGAGGGACTCAAGCTCTACTTTAGATACTGTGTAATAGAAAAAAGACGTCTCTTCCTACACATGCACTTCCATTTACAGACTAAGGCCGCAGCGGCTGCAATTTAATCTTTTTCTGGTTGAGCAGTTCTGCAATTTAAAGTTTATAAAGACCCGATTCTCATGAATCTGAACTGCATCCAAAGCAGGTTCCAGAAAATAGATTCCTTTCTTGCTAGCCTTGATCCATAATTAGGTGGTAGAGCCAGTAATCCAGGAATTCAAATCCAACCTCACCTCCACAATCCGCAATTTACTTGGCAGTGATTACAACTGTAGGCTCCAATATAAACTCGCTGCTTATCCATCAGGTAAGCTAGTTCACCTCTGAGTTGACGGGAAGCAGGATAACAGCAAAGGAACTCAGCTGCTCAAAGAAAGTTATAAAAAAAGACAGCCCAATGACACAGGCAGGTCTGTGTCCCACCTCAGAGTCGCTGATCCCCCGAGAAGATATTTCCAAATCTGAGACTCCCACACGGAACAGGTTACTGCATTTAAATAGCTTAACCTACTTTGTTTCATTCACAAACCTTTTTACAGCTCATTTATCTTCCTTTTTAGGACATCACCATGAATTTGTGAGTACTTATTCTTTACACTTTGTTTGTATTTTTGTTTCAGGTACGTTTTTACCACTGGGAACAGTAACATCAAAAAAGCCCTGCAGGTGACTCCTTTTTGCAGTGCAATGTGACAAAGTTCTCGTCCTCTTACCTGCTCCTCCTGCTAGTTTCTGTAGCACAGGGGGCCATGTTGAAAAAGCAGGGAGAAGATCGGGGTAGACCCACAGCGTGTACACTGTCCCAAAACAGAACCAAATTTAAAGATGCATCATTAAAAACTTCTCTAGCTGTTGCTTCTGCCCATCTTTAAGACTAAGCACTACAATACTAACCACAACTAAACACTCCCGTTACTCAGATAATCACGAAATTGGAAGTCAGAACAATCCTACAATAATTAGGAGATGTGATGGAGAAAAATAAACTACAAAGGATACAGATAAATGTTTGCATTATTTTTCTTAAATCAAGGACACTTTGAACTAAAATGCTATTCCAACAGGGAAGGATTGCTGGGTATGGGGAAAAACAAATGCATAGAATATCAGAGCAATTCATTGCCTAATTCCAGGGCTGCCTGGAAGTGGACATCATGCTTCTTGGAATTATACCTCGCAGCAGACAAAGGAGGGAAAAGGGGTTAAGATGCTAAACTACGGCTTAAAGGATTGGTTTCCTGGTTTCTGACTCCTCAGCACCTCAATTTCCTTTTTTACAGAAAGAATCCAGAAATGCCATGGATTTCACAAAGCTGTTTGTAGAATACATGCATTAAAGATTATGAAGCGTACTGATACTATAGTGATAGGGCAAGTACTTAAGACAGACAGAAGGAAATCTTTTGGGGAAAGGTCGGTGCCCAGTAAGTAAAGCAGGAGGATTATTCTATACCTGTTGGATACAGAGCTTTCTCAATTTCAAACAGTATTGGGTTCCTGTTGTTCATGTAAACAGTGATGGCCTCCCCTTTGTGAGAGTGTATTTTGATGACATTAAGCTCTTCCTTGTTTGGAATAAACTCAGTCAATTGTTCAGCACTAAGGTTAGGAAAAGCTGCTGCAACATCAGTTCGTAGTTTTCTCCTGTAAGGATAAAATCACAAACGTGTTACAAAGCTGTCTAGACCATCCCTCAAAATAATTCCTAGATCAGGAGTTACTGTTTTGTTGGCTGTTCATGAGATTCCCACTTTTTCACAGAAGATAACTTGAAGCATTTGTATCCGGGTTTACAAATGGGATAGTTGCACGCTGGAAGAATGCCAGGAGAAAGGCCAAGTCTGCTTGCCCTGCTCGTATCCTTCCTTAAACATCTGCTTACGGCTCCTGTTGGTGTTTTTGCTTTGCACTGGGATTTCGTTACTGCTCCGAGCTCCTCAGCACAAACCCGGGAGCGTCGGATTTGCTCAGCCCAGCCTGTCACCTACGGAATCCCGCAGCTCCGGTGTGGAAGAGCAGGGGGGCAGCCAGATTTCCCCCTCCCCTCCCAGTTTTAATCCATGTTTAAGACGCGGTGGCGGGCACGAGGTGGGTTTGTCACTCACAGACCTGTCAAGAGCATCTGAAAGATCGGCAACGTCAGCCCAGCATCGCTACCCAAGCACCAACATTACAGAAGGATCAGCCAGGCCTCGACGTTACAATTCACTTCAGGCTCGGTTAATGACGGCAGCTCCTTCGGGGCTGGCAGCTCGTGTTTCTCACAAATATCGACTGAAAGCAGCCACAGCTCCCTGCCTGCCCCCAGCCCGCGCCTCCGCGGGGGCAGAGCCGCGGCGATGTCAGCCCAGCCCCGCCGTGCCCGAGGGCCCGCCGGGCAGCGGGGACGCGGCGGGCCCGGCCCAGCGGGGGAGGTGGAATTGGGCCTCCGGGCCTGCTCCGGCCCCGGCGCGGCGGAGGGCTCCGGCCCCGGCCCGGCACTCACCGATCGGACCCCTTGATGGCGGTGTTGGATCTCACCCGGAACGCCCTGGAGAACATGGCGGGCCCGCGCCCCGGCCGGCGCCGCGATCGCCTCAGGCCGCGGCAGCCGCCATGGCGCCGTCCCGCGGTACAAAAGCGTCCGGGTGGAAACCGCCGCCCCGCTCACACCGCCCGCGCCGCTCCGCTCCCCCCGCGCCCTCCGGGGGCCACCCGTTCCCTGCGCCTCCACGCGAGGGAGGCGATCGCCGTGAGACCCCCCCCGGAGGCGTGGAGCGGCCGAGCCCGCCGTGCTGCGGGCTTTACCCCTCACGGAGCTTTTCCCTCTTCCCAAACGCTCGCGCTTTGTCCTGCGAGGGGGGGCACGGGACGGGGGGGACGGGGGGGGGGGGGGCGCTGGGGGGGGGGGGGGAGAAACGGGCGATGGAACCCAAAGGCTTTGGATACGGATGGAAAGAGCAACGGCGCGTGGCGAGGGGGCGGCCCCTCCGGTAACCGGGGAGGCCCGCAGGCAGCCCGGCCCCGCCCGCCGCCACTGCGCAGGCGCCGCCCCGGCGGCGGGCGGGGGGGGCCGTTCCCGTGGCAACGGCCGGGCCAGTGGCGGGCGGCCGCAGCCGGACCGGAGCCTCGCGCCCGCCGCGGCAGCGCTGGGGCCCGGCGGGGAATGGGGGCCGACCCCCCCCCCGCCACGATGCTGCTGGGCAGGAAACCGGAGGCGCCCCTGGGCGCGGGTGAGGCGGCGGCCGCGGGGCCGGGAGGGAGGGAGGGGGCTGAGGCGGCCGCCGGGCCCTCCCCGGAGCGCCCCGGCGGCGGCCACGGGGGTCCGGCGGGGCGCGGTGCCTCAGGGAGGGCCCGCGGGCGAGCGGAGGGCCGGGGCCGGCCGGGGGGCCCAGCTCGCCGCGCTCCCCCCCTTGCTTTCTCCCGTTCGCGAAACCGCCGAGCCCCGGTGCGGCGTCGGTAGCGTTAAACGTCGCGATTTTAAGTTCTTTAACAGTATTTGCCAACAGTTGCGGTGCAAACCCCCGCGCCCCTTTTTCCCCCCCCCCCCCCGCCTTGCAGCAAACGTGCTAACTGTAATTCCCAGATGCCATTTTTAACGGATAACCTCCGTGAAAGGCTGGTCCTACCGGGGGTTTAAGTGCATGCTCGTTTTCTGTTGTCGCTCCTTCGGGATTATCCTGCTTAAGAGAAAATGGGAGTATGGTAATGTTAAGGTTAATGTTTCTTAAGGGTATATTTGCAGTGCAAAAGTCGATTAAAAGAAAAGAAGCTCTAAACGCCTTTTAATTTAGACGTTTGTGACACTTTTTCTTTTAAAAGTATCACAAATCAAGGTTTCCTGAGAGCTTTGCGCTCTGTTGTGTTATTAAAATACAATCATGGTTAAATTTTAAAGATCATGCAATAAACGAACGAGAACTGATGATCTTGCAGACTTGAAACGTGCTACGTGTGATTCATTCTGGCGTTTGTCTCTGTTTGCACCGACGGGAATTGTTGTGACTAACTGGTTTGTGTATGGGACATTTCCAGCCAGGTTTGGAGATGGATTATATGACTCCTATATGAGGATAGATCAGATTAGGTACCAAGAGCCTACAAATGAAGAACACAGCCCCTCAGGACTTCCTTCCCTTGGAAGATCTAACGTGAGTATTTTCTTAAAGTTGTCTGGGTCTTTGCCCAGTTGTGTTGTGTGAAAGCTGTCAAGGACTTGGATATCTCACTGTGGAGAATGAATTAAAAAAAGTGGGATGGTGCAGCTTTGTAGTAACTTATTAATGTTATTGCTTCTCCTGCATGTAAAAACGATGTGTTATTGTGCTCAGCATAGAGCTTGCTAGGCAGCCCCAGAAATCCTGCCTTACTACCCTCAGCTCGTCTTTTAATCAAGGAATTTATTTTACAAATGGTTCGAGCGTTCTGCCGCATCACCCTGGGTGTTGATAAGTGCGTAAATCCACACAGGCTTTGCTTTAACTCTTGCACGTTTCCATTTGCGTTTCCCTCGTGAAAATTCCAAGAGATAAGTGCTTACGGACAGCAGGAGGAACAGCGTGGGCTTGCATGGCTGCCAAACATTTCACAAAAGCATCTTTCTCCTCGGAAAACTTTGGCGTTATCTGCCGCCGCCGCGTTCCCTAGCAAAATAGCCCTTTACGGACCGAAGGTGTTAACGTGCCGCTTTATAAGCGCTGGGTTTCCTCAGCAAATGTGGCGTTACGAGATCTTCCCTCAGCTTCATTCAGCTGGGCAGCAGTGGTCGTGTTCAGCCGTACAGTGATCTGACCTTGATACGGTTTTTAAATGTGTTTGGGCTGTTGCTGAATTCTGGCAGAAGTGAAGGAGCTTGAGCTTAAAAAAAAAAAAAAAACAACCCCACTCTCTAAAATGTGAAAATCGGCATTTTGCTGAGTAAGATCCCTTTAAAGAATCATCACGGCGTGGGAATTTATTGTAAGAGATATTAGTAATCACGTGGTCTGTGCCGCTCACTGTAGCATGGGTCTGTGTTTTCCCTTTTTGGCAATATTGAGGGAGAGCGGAAGAAATGTAGGGATTTGTTGAGTTTGAAGAGGAGTGGGTTGGGTTTTTTTGCAGGGGGGTGGGAACTCTTAAACTGCAGTGTTTAAGTCGTAGTGTAACCACAGCTGTTCAGAACGGAAGAGAAATCCGTAGGATGGAACTCTTCAGTTAAATACAAATAAAACTCTATGAATATTTTGTTTCCCTGGTGTATCTTATTCTTCATCTGTGTTTTGTCCATCGAGCCTGTTACCTGTTCAGACAAGATTAAGGATTATAAAATGCCCAGTTTTGCCAGAATGACACATCGAAAAATTACAGCCTTCGTGGTATCTTGTGAGCGGGGACTGAGATGAAGCATGCAAGGATGAGAATCATGATGCTCAATTTTAATGGGAAAGCATCTGGAATTAAGTGATATTTGGGTTCTTTTTGTGAGATTTTTGTATTACGATGTAATGTTACGTGAGAATTGAAAACTTCTGATGTCTGCAGCTGTCCGTTCTTTTCATCTTAGCTGTAAGAGAGCACAAATATCTCTGCTTTGAGAGTTTTAATTGAGTTTAATTCAGTATTGAGACAATAACTGATGCGCTTTTGTGCATTGTGATTGTGTAGGAACTGGGTTAACTGTTTCCTTCTCAAAGAAAATGAAGTTCTGGACGTGCAAATCTTCCACAGGCTGCCGCTTGTGTTGGCAGCCTCATTTCTTGGCTGCTCATAGCGCTTTATCAATGATACAAAACCTGTGCAGGCTGTGGTTTGTAAAAGCGAGCTGCTGAAAGCGAGCTGCTGTTACCCAGGAGTCATCTGACTTCGAGCGCAGCTCCTCTGTGTGTGTGTCATGTGGCGAGCGACTCGGGTAGTCCTCTACGAATGAAGGTTTAGTCCTTCATACCCAACGGCTGTTGAGTCGGGTTTGAGATCTAAAGCTGCAGTTTCTTCATTAAGGAGTAGTTCCAGGATAAATGGAATTCCTTGTTTATTTAGGGATTTAAAGGTACGGAATGTTTGCCACAAACGGCATTAGCAGAGTTGCTGTTGCTCAGGAAGAGGCAATAGGTAGATGAAGCGCTGTTTCGTAGAATCACAGAATCATTTAGGTTGGAAAAACCCTTTAAGCTCATCAAGCCCAACCGTTCCCCTGCCATCCCACCACTAAACCCTGTCTTTCACGCTTTATCACGCCGCTGCAATTTATGACGTTCAGGCTGTTAATGCCAGTTGCTGGAAATCAAGCAGTTGAAAGAAATTTGTGCAGTCCAGCAGCACATTTTCAAGTGTTGGTGCTGCAGCCATGGTCTGTGTCGGGGTGGTTGTCTGCAAAGGTGCAGTTGGGAGCATTCTGAAATCGCAGCGATAAAACCCTGCTTTTGTTGTGCATACGATTGAAACCCTTGTAGGAGGAATATCGAGTTTTGATTGCAAAGGTGAAAATAAAAGACTTCTACTGTAATGCTTGTTTTGGTTTGGGTTTCCCCTTCTCTCCTGCCCACCCCCCGGAAAACTTCAGAAAACAAACAAGTGGGAACTTTGTTCTGTGCTTATGTTCTCTGTTTATTTGTAAACCCACTGTTTGAGCCTGCTGGACTGAAGAGTCTGTTAGCCAGTTCCGAAAACACGTCATTCGCATCTCGGAGGTTCAGCCAGGCTGAGAAGAAGGCGTTTATTCCGAGTTACCAGGGTTGGGCTTTGTTTTTTTCATTTAAGTCTTTCTGGAAAGGCGTGTCTCTGACAGTACACTGTATTTTGGGGTTGATAGGACTCGAAGTAGCGGAACTTAGTAGGATTATATCCGACGGCCCCTAGTCACTGTTGATAAAGACTAACTTTGCAGAAAATGCCCATTTTTGGGGGGCTGGTGAGCAAGAGATAACATTTCAAGGCAGCACTGACAAACAGACTCTTAAGGGATGTGTGTAGTTGTTTTTGGCGAGAACATTCACTTCCCTTATTTACTGACTGCTGAGATGTTGGCTTGTATGTAACTAAAAAGGAATTTGGTTTTATTGCTGTGGATCTGCAGGTTTATTTATATTTTTTGTTTGATTCCCATGTAGTTCTTTTGGTTTTCAGGGATTCGGTTTGGCATGTGGGCTCAAATCTTTATTTTTAGACTAAAGGACAAAATAGAAAACAGATGTTGCTGGTCTAGTCATGGCTTCTTCAGCGTGGCACGGGGTAGGACACCACCTCTCTGCTGTCCGTCAGCATGGAGCGTCAGTGGGTAGGAAAGGGGGGTAACTGCTGCTCAGGCAAGGAGCTGAACTCCAGGGAGTTGAGTGTTTAATCATTTGTAAAAATGACAAGCTTGCAAAACTTCACAGTGCTTTTCTCACCTTGTAGACGTTCATTTCAGATGTAAATATTTTAACACATGGCAATAAAAGGCAGTGGTTGCAGACTGCTGTCAACAACGTTGGAGTAAGAGGTATTCCTGATTATTCAAAGCTTCCAAGCCTGTCTTAAGATAGATGTGCAGCTGTCATGATTTCAAAGGGAGTTGTGGATGTGATGGTATTTTCCCCTTCAAAGAAAAAACATGATTTTTTTTCTTTTTTTTTTAAAAAGTATGGTTACTCTTGCCTTGCTCTGTCATCCTTCTGCTCCTTGCTCAGCTTGGTTTCACCAGCCGCGTGTCGCTTGCTGTCATTTCTCTGGCACACTTGTCTTTGCAATATTCCTGACGCTTCTCTGCACATTCATGTTATGTTGCATGTTCCAGACAGGTGCAAGTTGCATCTGTCCTTGGTTGGGTTTGCTGCACCCACGTTTAAAGCTAAACATAGCTGTTCCCCCGGCTGTTTGCTGACTACGTGCATACTAGTAGAGATAGGTATTGTGTCCTTGTTTGAGCGTTTGACTGTCTGGGCTTTACCCTTTATGGACTTAAAAATACACTGCATTTGTGCAAGTGCGTGTTTCAGTAAGTTGCACTGGGTTGCCCAGGGAAGGGGTCAAGTCCCTATCCCTGGGGGTATTTAAAAGCCAGGCAGATGAGGTGCTTAGGGACAGGGTTTAGTGGTGGGATGGCAGGGTTAGATTAAGGTTGGACTCGATGATCTTAAAGGGCTTTTCCAACCTAAATGATTCTATGATTCCATGATTCTCTTTGTGTACCCTTCTATAACTACACTCGTAACTTGAGTTTAGGTCTAGCATTTCGTATTTGTTCCTAATAGAAATGTAAATCCTGTTGATGGTACAGTTTTTGGTTTATGTGGTATTGATTTTATTCTTAGTCTGTGCTTTAAAAGATAAAGTAAAGCGTTTTTTGTTTTGTTTTTCCATCTGTAGGTTTCTAGCAACAAACTCGCGATGAAGGATCACCCTCTGACTGGAAGTCAGGTCAAAGTGGAACAATTATTTGAAGACTCTGGCAACAGAAGGAGTAGCACTCTTCAGTCTGCAGGGGTTACTGGTTCCGAAAGATCTCTTCCTTCCCTGACAAAAGATAAAAGTATAGAGAGCATAAGCACTTCTAAAGGTGGTGGTAGTTCCTCAAAAGCACATAAAGCCATTTCCCAAGCTCCAGAGCAAGCTGTCAAACAGTACAAACATCAGTTATCTGCTTACGAACAGCAAGAGATATATAATTTTGCTGAAATTTACTTTGTGGGTCCAGCTGCAAAAAAGAGACAAGGAGTTATTGGAGGTCCCAACAATGGAGGTTATGATGATGACCAAGGCAGCTACATTCATGTGCCCCATGACCATCTTGCCTACCGGTATGAAGTACTCAAAATCATTGGCAAGGGCAGTTTTGGACAAGTTGCTAAAGTCTACGATCACAAACTCCACCAACACTTAGCCTTAAAGATGGTTCGCAATGAAAAGAGGTTCCATCGCCAAGCAGCAGAAGAAATCCGGATTCTGGAGCATCTGAAGAAGCAGGATAAAACGGGCAGTATGAATGTTATTCACATGCTGGAAAGCTTCACCTTTCGGAACCACATCTGTATGACCTTCGAACTCTTGAGTATGAATCTGTATGAGCTGATTAAAAGAAATAAGTTTCAGGGCTTCAGTATCCAACTGGTGCGCAAGTTTGCTCACTCTATACTGCAGTGTTTGGATGCCCTTTACAGAAACAAAATCATACACTGTGACTTGAAGCCAGAAAACATCCTCCTAAAACAGCAAGGGAGGAGTGGAATCAAGGTTATAGATTTTGGGTCCAGCTGTTTTGAGCACCAAAGAGTCTACACGTATATTCAGTCTCGATTTTATCGGGCACCAGAGGTAATTCTGGGAAGTCGCTATGGGATGCCCATAGACATGTGGAGTTTTGGCTGTATTCTGGTGGAGCTATTGACTGGATATCCTCTTTTTCCTGGAGAGGATGAGGGAGACCAACTGGCTTGCATGATGGAACTTCTTGGAATGCCACCTCAGAAGCTTTTGGATCAATCCAAGCGAGCCAAGAACTTCATCAACTCTAAGGGTCATCCTCGCTACTGCACTGTAACTACGCATGCAGATGGAAGAGTGACCCTTAACGGGAGTCGATCGCGCCGGGGGAAAATACGAGGTGCTCCAGGGAACAAAGACTGGGTGACGGCACTGAAAGGCTGCGACGATCCCTTGTTTATAGAGTTCTTAAAAGAATGTCTCAGCTGGGATCCTTCCGCACGCATGACTCCGAGTCAAGCTTTAAGGCACCCTTGGATTTGTAAACGAATGCCCAAACCACCCAGCGCTGATAAAACTTCCAATAAACGGATTTCTAGCTATACAAGCTCTTTCACGGGAATAGGTTCCAAGTTGCCTCCGGTAGTTGGAGTGGCAAACAAGCTGAGGGCTAATTTAACATCCGACTCCAATGGCAGTATACCTCTATGTACTGTGCTACCCAAACTGGTCAGCTAATAGAGAGCTATGTCTTTCCAGAATACGTACCTTGTATTTTAATTGTTTGTTAATAATGTGTAAGGAAGTTAAATGCAGAGGTTTTTAACGGATTTACTTTTTACTAGAGGCTAAATCTTGAATATAAAAAATTCAGTCAAAATGTACACATTTAAAGGGCTAACTCTTACCCAGTTTCGCTCACGGTGTGGTGCGTCTGACGCTACTGGGTCGGTCGGCTCAGCTGTCCGGTAAAGCGACAGTGTGGCAGACGAGCTATTTAACAACGCTGTTTTAGTAAATCAAACTCTTTCTTATCAGGATGGTTTAACAGATTCTTTTGCTTATGGCAGCAAGGGAAATCGATCTAAAATACGTAATTTCAGTTAATCTCCAACTGAACTCTTTTTATTCTGGGGAGAGTTTTTACATCTATTGTCAAAGCACAAATGCGTTCATGTAATGCATTAGGAACTTGCAAATTGCTAACTTATGTTTGAAGAATTTTATTTCTCTGCGCATCTTTTCCTTTATCTATCCTGACTGAGATTTTTAAAAATACCATGTGATGTAGACACCGAAGGAATTTGGTGTTGAAATTTTATCATCTGAATATTACTTTTTTTTTTTCCCCAAAGGAGCGCAGAAATGCCATAAAACACAGGATATATCTGAATAAAACTCCTAATTTCTGTACCCATTCTATTTCCCTTAAAAATTCTGTGGGAAGCTGGTAGGGGAGTTCAAGATCAAGACTGGCCCATCACAAGCGTGGGCCAGTTGTTTAGGGCTAATGGTTCAATTGTAGGTTTCTTTGGAGCTCAGATTTAAGTCATCGGTTCTGCCAGGTGTGCGTGTGTTTGTTTTCCTGTGGTGTTCCCAAAACAAAAATGTTGAACTTTAAGAGTTGGTTTATATACATGTCTGAGATTCTGGTCACTTTAAAAATGTCTCTTTCTTTTTTTTTTTTTGTGTAGCATGAATTCCATGGAATTACATGGAGCTCTTTTAATAAAAAGCAAAGATGCCACCCCTATTAGACAGGTAAAAGTTTTTAAGGCTCAGGACTGTAGCTAGAAAATGGGGGGCAGGGGGGCACAGCTGATAGTTGGAAGCGTGCTCTGAAATCTAAGCGTAATCTGTGAAATGTCAGGAAAGATTGATAAGGTGCAAGAACTGGAGGATGCAAAACAAAATACATTATGAGGGCGATTGCTTTATTTCTAATTGTATTCCTTCAGGTCTTTGCAAGGGAGATGCCTACATTTTCTCATTCTTGAAATACATGAGCTTCTATTTCCTCTTCCTTGATCTTCTGAGGACATGAAAAGGCGGTGCGACCTGTAACGACAACAGCACAACTCGTTGGGGTTGTTACTTCTTGCAGCCACATGGCTCGAGTCCATTTACAAAACCATCTGATCTCTTGCCAGGTGCCTGAACACAATTTTAAATACAATTTAGAGCTTTTATGAACAGAAGGTCTTAAATTTAATGAGCTTCTCTGAAGCAGGTTTTTAATGTTAAAACAAGGAAACTCTCAGTTATACAAAGGAATTATCAGGGTGATTTTTAAGATAAGGTGACCACACGTTCAATACAAGACCCTCCCTCTGAGAAGATGGGGCTGCATTTTCTCCTCTGCTCCCTTTAATTACAGTGCTGGTGAAATGCTGGGTGGAGGCCTGTAGAAAAAGTCAAAAAGACAGAGCCAAAGCTCCAGACTTCCCAGGACTGTTGTTTAAACTGAGGTTCTCGGGTACTTGGCTTTTCTGAGTTCTTTTGTTTTACAAGTGTAAATTTAATAAGCTTAGTAATAATATTAAAATAACAGTCTAGCCTTTATCCGTGCAGCTACAAGTAACACCAGCGTGTGTGGTATGTTCACGGTTCGCTTCGTAATAATGCATGAGTGGTGGTTTTTTTTTTTATTTTGCTTGGCTGAGTGGAGTTTTATTTGAATGGAGAATCAGGGAAGTGGATTTTGGGGGGAAGTGGCAGAAGATACCATCGATTTTAGCAGACTCTTTAATAGATGTGGCACATTTCCAGAGCCAGAAATATTCTTCTTCCTCCTCTGCTCTTTACTCTATGCATTTTATTATAAACCGTACCTGGTGAGTGAGGAGAAAGGAACCTTTCAGGAGCGATAGCTTGTTAGAAAAGATGTGTAGAAAAGCACTTTGTATAGAGACTGTAAGGGGATGGCGGTGCCTGGAGCCTGGCAGCGGACGGCAGTGCTGGTGTGCTAGGAGCTGTACAGACAGGTCTTCCCGTAGGAACACGGAGCAGTATCTTGGTCCTAAACCATTTTCATCCATAAAATGCCAAATGTAGAATAATCCTTCTCCTGTGACTTCTGGGAACTGGTTACTGTGAGGTAACTTCCAGTGTGACAGCCTGTGGTTTACCCACGGTAATCTCACTTAAGGCTGGGGCTGTGAAACTGCAGATAAAGTCATTAGCTGGAAAGAACATTGCTTTTTATCCAGAAAATGTGTTTGGCGTCACCTGACTGCACAAGGTGCCTGTTATGACTTGTGTGTGTTTAAAGCTGGATCTTGCTTACTTGGGAATACCGTGTTATAAAATCAAGCGCGTGGTTAGCTGTCTCGCTGGTGTGGGTCTGTCTGTAGCCACAGCGGGTGAGAAGGAAAAGGACACGGCCTCAGCAGGCGTTTGCTGTATCGTAAAGGACTTCTTCATAACCCAGGGAATGCGTCTGAGAATATTTTGGTCTTGTTTCCAATTACTAAGCCCCATTTTTTTTTTTATAAACTGTTTGCTTTCAGTGAATAGCGTGACACAGTATTCCCCAACCGGAGAGCCCTAATGGATCTCCTGTCTGGCAGAGGGCTGAGGGATCGTCCCTGCAAGCGCTCGACTCCTTGCGTTCCCTGTGAATTAGCACAGGAGTTGCCCACGGCCACGTTGGGCCAGGGGCTGCGTCCTTCTTTGGTGTCGTTTATAAAGGGTGGCCACGGTGGCAGTGGCTGGCTTCACCGAGATGCAGTCGAATCCCGGCTTCACACTTTGGAAAGCAAAACAGGAGTGAGGTCTGACATCGCCACAAGTCCATCATTTTCATTAGCTGTGATACTGGTTAGAATGTTAAAAGTCATCTAAAACCAAACTTGCCTAAATAGATTAACAGATCAGCTTTTATTCTTCTGGTAACTCTGTGAGTTTGTTAATCTGCCAGCATGAGCGAGATTCCGCAGGAACTTCCATCACGTCCTTCTAGGAAGTTAGCTCAAAACAAATGCAAATCACTTGGGTTTAGAGCAAAACGGACATCACGTTTACAAAAGTCACTTAAACTTGTTTTAAAATGTTCATTATAACCTTCCCTCTGGTTTACGATGCCGTTAGCCTCTGTACTGTAAATAACGCGCTCTGGTTATTGTCCGCATTGTTACCTGTTTGGTTGAGCAATATTTTTATATAAACGAATGACAAGGCACGAGCATCACACCTGATGGATACACATTGCTTTTGTAGGGGGGCTCCAGGTTTGATCTGCCTGTCCAAGTTGCAGGGGAAAGCTCGGTTTTATTTGTACTGAGTGGGACAGTGAAGTATTCTTCTTCCCTTGTGGAACACGGTACCGCAGACGGACACCCAGGCTGAGTTTAGCTCTTCACAGGCTCGATCTTACTCATGCCAGCCGCTGAATGTGGAGCTTGTTTCACAGCAGTGACCTGGTTATAGAGATCTGTGTACAATAATACTCTTCACTAGAGGTTTTTTTTATCCTTCTTGGATGGGAAGCTTGAGCTGTCTGGTAACCTAAGAATTCGGAACAGACTAACTGGAAAGCTTTAAGGTGACTTTTGTGGAAGAGCGAGTGCGTTGCTCAATCTGAAATTGTTTACAATCGTCGTGATTCTCAGTGGTGCCCAGCGCCAGGACAAGGGGCCATGGGCACAAACTGAAGCAGAAGAGGTTCCAGTTGAACGTGAGGAAGAACTTCTTGACTTTGAGGGTGCCCGAGCCCTGGCCCAGGCTGCCCAGGGGGGCTGTGGAGTCTCCTTCTCTGGAGATCTTCAACCCCCGCCTGGACGCTGTCCTGTGCCCCCTGCTCTGGGTGAGCCTGCTTGGGCAGGGGGGTGGCACTGGGTGAGCTCCCAAGGGCCCTTCCAACCCCTGCCATTCCATGATTCTGTAACTTCCATGCAGTTGAAGACTTTTTAAGCAGCAATTTATCAGTAGAGGTTCTTTGCAATGGTCATCCTCTTTAGAACTACCTCTGAAATAAACCTAGGGTCCTTTTTAAAGGGATATTCCCTGCAGACTACAGCTCTTCTTTTTTTTTTTTTTTCTTCTTTCACACTAATAGTTGTTTTGGCTGTGAAATGTATACATGATGATCTCAGCGATGTCTTGCTAATCCTAGCCATACAAGCAAAAGGCTGATGCTGCACCCAGAGATCTCTGCTGAAATGATTGATACAAATCCCCTGCCTGCCAAAGTTTAATACTGTTGTGGCAGTGGAGAGCCAAAATAATACGGGAAGATCCGCGGCGCTTCTCTGCAGTACCCAGCGGAGATCAAAACAAACCGTGCTGGCGGACTTCTCCTTAATGAACAAACCTGCAGCGTTTGCAGGCGCTGAGCCCTCGGAGCTGTGGGTACCTGGCAGTTTTGAAAATCGGACATGATGGTTTTATATTTAGTGTTTATCACCGATGCCACCTGATGGTGGGGTTTTTGGAGAGTTTTTTTTGGGTTTTTTTTTTAATCTGATAAGGGTTTGAGGAAATGTATGCATGTTGTACTTCCCGTGAAAGAGCTCTGGGGTGTTCTAAAACTCCACTGATACCTTACAATTTTTTAACTCCCACCGTAACGCGTAAAATCCTTGGGTCACCAGAGCAGTCTTGGATAGGCGAACGTGGCCCCTGTACTCGGGAGGACTTGAATCCAAATACAGTTCTTGCAGCTGGGCCATCGAGGTCAGTAAGTCTGTGTTGCTGAAAGAATCACCCGTGTTCCCTATACATAGTACTGTGCCTTATTATTTTACCAGCCGACATCTGTCTCGGTGCAATCAAATTACTATTCAGGGTTTCTTACACATTGCAGATGTTCATACTGAATGTCAATGTCTAAAGGTTGGCCTTTGTATTATAAATATTGTGATGGGCTGTAATACGGTGGGGAATGTGGGAAACCTGTAAGGTGCGTGTGGGTCTAACGCTCTGCGAGGGAACGCTTTGGGAACAAGTCAGTCTCAAACTATGTATCTACATGTAATGATCAGATATTTCCTAAAGTTGTATTTCGGTTCGTTTTTAAAAGAAAATAAATGCATAATTTTCTTTAGCAACAGACTGTGCAAATTCCTCAAAGAAGTACTTGATTAAAAAGTATCAATTATTTCCAGATGCTGTAACTTACCTTGAGTTGCCAGACACTACCTGCTGCCCAATCTAACCCGAAATCAGTAAGAGAACTTTCAGACTCTATGTGGATAGATGATTTCAGTGGGTCTCTGCTAAACGGGATGAACGCTCTGATCTGACAAATGTTTTTCTCGTTAACGGTGCTGTGCTTGGAACATACCAGAGTTTTGCCGTGACATTCTTCGGTTGTCGCTTTCTTACTCAGCCCACTGGAGATCTTTTTAAAGCCCGGAATCCTACTTATCCCTAGGCTGAAAGGAGAAATCCAGTAATAGCCACTTAAGGAAGATTTGCTTTTATTAGAAACCGAGAAATGGGTAACCTCCTATACACAAGTGGATATTGGAATAGTTTGAGGATGAACTCATGCTGCAATAAAAAGGTCTCTAGCCACGACCTGTACAATTAAACGATGCATGTGACACGCAGAAAGTTTGCAGACAACACCAAGTGAATTTTGTCCTTGTTTTAATAGGGGTGAATGGCAAAAGTTTGATTAAAAAAAGGTTTACAGTTTGCAAAAAGTAACAAAATCTGTACCTGCAGACATTTCAGTGTTCTCTGGATGCCTTTGGTTCTAGCAGATGCACACACGTACGTGTAGCTATGGGCACGGTGCCTGCCAGGGGACAGCCTCTGTGTGAGGATTTTGTACGAGCAAGTGGCATTTTCTCAGGCACAGCACCTCATTTAAAACAAAAAAAAAAATAGGGTTATATTGCCATGCCGTAATGCTCGTTGATGTAATGTGATAAGGTACGGTGTCACAGGTTCTGCTGTTGGGATCTGTGGCGTGAGGTGCTGTTTGGTGCCAGCTAAGGAACGGGGGAATCCGATACTAAAGCCATATTCGCATAATTCTGCCTGTCTAAACTACGCTGAGGGATGTCGAGATAAAATCTGCATCTGCACAAAGAGTCGGGTTGTGGGGCAGAAGCCTGGAGTCTGGCCCGCTGTTGCTCGTGTGGTACGTTCCATCCATGATTAGTTATTGCTGTTCATTCATTAATGTGGTTTCTTGAAGGCAAAATGAAGCTGGAGATTCCTGAATCACTTGGACAGGCAGCAGCAGCAGAGATGTACTTGCACTTAGCAATGTTCCTTTTGGTTTGCTGGGTTTAACTTTTCAACCTTCGCATAGTAAGAGGGCGATGCCGTTCCACATAGCGGATTCATTTAGTGCAAAGTACTTAAAAAAGCAGCAGCATCAGTCTAGCGAGTTGAGTTGTTGCTGAGCACAAATTTGTCCAATTTAATTTCCTCCTACTGACATTTGAAAGACACAGGCTGAGGGCTTTTTTTAAGCAGCCTCTCTATACTCGTAAGCCAAGACTTTTCAATGGTGGGTAGCTGGTTCGGAGTTTCAGGTTTGAGTCTTCTGCTTGGTACATTTTAAAGGGACCTGATTTTTCTGAAAATAAGAGCCAGGACCTTCCTGGGGCCATTCCAAAAGGGCCTCAAAATTACCAGGCTGAAAATTTTGGACGTATCTTCTAGGAAGAGCTATGGTATAAATGACCGATGGCGGCCGGACTCGCCGCGTGCAGGGTGCTGCCACGCTCCCCCCGCCAGAGGAGCACCGAGCCCGCCGCGTCCGCTGGGTGCCGAGGCAGCACGGAGCACATCAGCGGCTGTTGGGCTGCTCGCTGGGCTGGAACGAAGGGGAAGGACTTCTCTAAACTTTCCCTGGCAGAGGCGAGGCTGCTGTCTGTCCGGTGACAAGGAGCCCGTTCAAGCTACCAGGGCCGGTCGGGGCTGCATCTGCTTGCGCTGCCGGCAATGAGTGGCCCGGAGGGGTCTTTAGGTAGCCCTCTGGTCAACCGTCTGCGGGAAGGGTGGTCTCGACACATCGGTCTTCCCGAGCTCTGTTGTCGATTCTTACACACACACACCGTTCTTGGAGGGGGGGGCGCTCAAGGCTGTGTGGACCGAAGAGGTGAATTTTACCCCTAATTAGGTTTTCTTTAAGCATCAGCTAGCAAGCTGGGGCCGGTCTTCACATGATTCACCTAATCCTTTTTATAAACCGAGTGCTTTGCTGCACAGCCGATGAATGAATATGGTAGGCAGCGTTGGGTTTGTTTTCCTTCCTCTTGCCAAATGAGCCTAACGGGCTTTGCAGACGCGTTTTAGGACAGCCACATGCATGGATGCTCCAAAATGTCTTTTCCTCTGAAGGTTGTTTTCTTCTCTTCACGTGAGCGCATGTTCTTTGGACAAAGGGCGCAGGATGTGTACGCTGAGTGGTTTTCTGTGGTGCCATCTCTGCCTCTCCCCAGTGTTTATACAGACTTAATAAATGGGCAGGGATCTACTCGATGCAGCCGCAGCCAGCAGTGGCCGACATCTGTGCCCCAAGGCATCTGTGAAGCCTGAACTTATAAGGAGTGGAAGGGGGGTTTGGGATCTGGCGCTCGGCTTCGGTGCAGAATTGCAGGGAGACGGGGTCGCCGGCACGAGCTCTCCACGGCTTTTCCCTCGCCTCTTGCGACGGCGACGGGGATTGGAACGAACGGTCCCTTAAGTGTGCTTCAGCTTGTTTGCTTTGTCTGCGGGGATGAAATAGTTGCCTGAATTAAGTCTGCCCGTTCTTAACTGCTGAGAGGAGCTTTCTAAAGACGATAGAGAGTCAGCCCCAGCCTCTTGCTGGGGAGCAGAGCCATGTAAGGATTTGCATTCCTCCTGCTAGCGTGGAAACTCCGATATTTGGCTTTACAAGTGGAGGAGAGGTGTAGGGGAGAGAATTGTTTTCCTGGGCAAGTGGGTTGTAGGTAGAAAGACAGTGACCATGATTATAATAATTAAGTGTAATTAAGCATAGCTGAGAAGGGGTTGAAAGAAATAAAGCACATGCCTGATTAGCCCACAGAATTTACTGTTGGAGGCTGTTGTAAAGACCAGAGAAACTGTTTTTAAAACAGGTTGGATTTACTATGAAGCTCTTCACAATTTTAATTACATTATGAAAATACCCTGGGTGCTCTGTGCTAGAGAAGGGTGCTGTTGAGCAAGGGCATCTCCAGGTGAGAAATAATGCAGCACGTTCTTGCCCTGGGTGGGCATGCGGGCATGCATCCCTGGAAATGCAAGAAGTCGTAACCACGAAGGAACTGGGAGAGGGGAGCTGGGGGCCTTCGAGGGCTGTGCAGTGGGCAGCCATGGGGAAGAAGATCTTGTAGGGCAGGAAGAAGAATTGGAAAAATAGGGCTTCCACCCTGCCACGCTCAGCAGGAGCCTCCGCAGCTCGTGCTGCGCATTCTGGCGTGGGCAAAGGATGAGGAGGAGAGGACAAAAGAAATGTTACTCCATACTATCACAGGTCTGACCGATAACGCCCAAGGTCCTCGTTCATGTCCCACACCACCCAGGGCCGTGCCATGCAGAGCTATCTTCCGAGCCTGCACGTGTGCCCATCTTCTGCCCAGCCACTCTCACAACGTTGGGTGACAGTAGCACCAGTCATGTTAACGATGGGAGCTGCCAGTCTCTCCAGCAGGTGTTGATGATGGATGGCATAAACGCAATTATATTTGAGGTGTGAGCAGCCAGCTGTAAAGTCATCAAACAGGAAAGGTCATGCAAGTAATTTACACCAGAAGTTCTCTGCTCTCAAAGCCATAAGCACAGAATAAATATGTGCAAGCCAGCAGAGAGGGATAATTTTTTTTTTTTTTTGTCTGAGGCTGAATCTCTGAGACACGAGCTGTATATCCCCTGTATATCCCCTTCACAATTCCCTGCATTGCAGGCAGTAACAAGCCTTTGGCATAGTTTGGGCTTGATGCTGTCAGCTCTTGTCTGACCTGGGATAGGAAGGGGCTGGAGTTGCGCAGCCCCCAGGGCTCGTGGGGCTCCCCGGCTGCTGCCTCCAGGCTTGGGCTTCTGAAGGTGCCTTGAAGAAATGTCCTGCCCACCTCTCGCTCCATGCCGATAGGATTTAGGTGCTTAATTTCTTCTTCAGATGTAGATAAATGTGGAAACAACAGGGGTGGTTTAAGATGGTTTTGCCTCTCTGCTGGAGGTGTCCCGCAGCACCGCACAGCCTCCACGCAGGACCCCCGGACATCGGGAGGGGGTAACTGCATTTTCCAACACTTTCCAGATACTTACACCCTGGTGACCTTCAAAAATGCCTCTTTAATCCAGTCACTTCTAGGGGCACGGGGAGGACTGGGCTGGGCACCCTGGCTGTGCCAGCTGCGGCTCCCCCTGGTCACCGAAGTGCTGGGGAAGGTGGGAGTGTGTGCATTTGGGGGGTGAGTACAGGGAAGCCGCTGGTTATTTTGGGAGGTGCAAGAGGGGAGCAAACAGCCCGGCTTTCATTTTCCAGCCAGCTGGTGCTGATTCAGGATGTTTTTGCAGCGACAATTGCGTGGAGCTGAGCCACCGAGGGCTTGGTTACACGTTCCGGCTGCAGCAGCGTTTTACCTCCCTCATCATCTTATTTCTCCCTGCGTGGGA
This sequence comes from Butorides virescens, assembly GCA_017310255.1. NCBI lineage: Eukaryota > Metazoa > Chordata > Aves > Pelecaniformes > Ardeidae > Butorides > Butorides virescens. Next base: position 9,181 of record JADKXX010011282.1, on the reverse strand, counting down.
CACTGGTGGTGCTTTTGGGAGAAGCAATCAGATGGCAGGAGGGTAAGAGAAAGCCAAGACCTCCAAGCTGGATTTTCTTCTTCTTTTCCCCAGTCTAGGGGGATCACATGCTTTGCTATAACTATTTCCAGGCCCCTCTTCAGCACTTGCAGGACTAAGCATAATCCTTTGACACATCCCCATGTGATGGGAAATGCACAAGAATGACACAAACCTTTATAAATACTCTTTGATGATTCCTTTTTTTTTTTTTTTTTTTTAAAATAAAAACCAGAGCTTCATGCATTGTTCACACTGTTAAGTCTAATTACACACCGCGGATAAGACGGCCTTCAGGAAATGCTTTCTCAGGTTCTGGTTTCGCTCCATGGCCCTTTCTATGAACGTTACAGAAAGATGCTTTACTTTCCCAGAGGGCCACAACATTGCAGATTTGGTGGAGCCGATTTCAGGCGTGCTCCCCCCTTCCTTTCCCTGTTTCTAACCTCCTTGATGCCATTTGCAGAGTCCTTCCTACGTGGCACTGCTGAAGGATTAAGCATCCCCGTGCCGGCGGCAGGGACGGCAGGCGTGGGAGGTTCGTCCCTGCTCTGCCCACCACCGCGGGGTGACCTTGAGCTTCGCTCCCCGTCTGCAGCTCACGCAGGAAACCGCAGCCCGGGGGGGAGCTGCCCTGAGCAGCGGCGCAGGGGGGCCCTGTGCTTGCAGGACGGTTCCTTTCTTACTTTGTGCATAACTGGTTTGGGCTCATTTAGCAAACCTCCTGCTTTGTCTTCTGCCTGCCTGCTGTGGAGCTTGCTCCTTCCACTCGGATCCTGCCACCGCAGGGGGTGCTGAGCACAGGGCTGAGCCTGAAGTCCATCTGAAGAAGCCCAAGTCACTTCTCCAACTCCCTTTCCCTGTCTGTAAGGTGGGGATAACGGCTGGAAAGGGACCAGCATGCAGCAGTGTAGGTGATGTCTTCCAAACATCGGGGGACAACCTGGTTCAAGCCTGTATCTGCATCCTGCTGGCTCTGTTTCGGGCCGTATCCAGCGTCTCTCCATGTACACCAGCATCCAAAAGCCCGCGGTACGTGAAAGGGCAATGCAGAGGTTGCTGGGGCCAGGGAGTCCCAGACCTGCACGGAACCACCCTTGCTGCCTCTTGCAGCCCGGGAAGGTTCCGAGGCACCGCCTGGGGAGCTCCGCATCCCAAGCAAAACCCTTTTAAAATGTAAACAAATCTCTTCCACCCAAATAAATAATTATTTCTGGCGTAAAAAAAAAAAAAAAAAAATACATCTCACCTAGCTCCTGTTGCTATTTTTTTCAGTTGCTACACAAACAGTTTTATTTCTGGCTCGCGCCGCATGCCAGGTCCCAGCCCGCTGCCGTGTAATCTCGTGTTACTGGTTTAAGCACGCTGGGGCGGATACAGCGGTTTCGGAGCAAAGCCCTTCCAGCACGGCCCCCCGGCAGCTGCTCCACCTGACCCCGGGCACTTTTAGCCTGTTGCTCGGTGGCCCAAGTGTTTTTCCAGCACGCGCAGAAAGGCAGATAAAACCCCGTCAGCACCCACTCCCACCGGCGAGGGCTGAGCCAGGGGGGTGGGAGGCTCGGGGTGAGCCTCTGGTGCTGCCCCCCCCCAGCCCTGACCCTGGCTGTGCCCAGAGCGGGGCTGTGGGGGTCCCTATGCCCTGTCTGAGTGCTCTTTGCACCGGCGCTGACCCTCAGCCTCACCAGCTCCTTGGCCACCCCGGGCCTTACACCGAAGCATCGCTCACAACCTCCCTCAGCCACTTTTTCGTGGGGTTCAGGAGATCACACAAGTTTTATCTTCCCAGGGGTTGCGCTCCCCTTGCCCCCCTCCCTGCAGGCAGGGCAGGCAGTGCTCATTGCTCACACACCTGGGTGCCTGCGGTTCAATGAGGCCCAACTGCTGATTATTGGCAATTAATGCTGTTAATTGCCAGGGAAGAAGCTTCCCTCCAGCAGTGCTAGTCCTCCCTCCTAGCAGGGAGTAACCGTGCTGGTGCTCGCTCCGCAGCCGATCCCCGTGAGCCCTTCGGTGCTCTGCTCGCAGGTAAGTTGGGCTCCCACCAAGAAGCCTTCTGCAGGTGGAAGCTAAGCGATGGGGTGGAAAAAGCTGCTCCATCTGGGATGCATAACCGCCCAGCTTCATATGGAAACCTGCAGAGCACCGTTGCTGTCACATATGCAGGGTATTTTAGGTTATAGGTGGCCTATAGCATGGCTTTTGTTTGCTGTACAAAGCACCCGGGGAGGCTATGTCGAAAAACACGGAGGGCAAACTCTGCCCCCAGGACCCTGCGCTCGTGTTAGAGCAACCCCGGGCTGAGAGGCAGCTGGGGGAGCAGAAAGAGCCATCACCGAGCGGCCATCCCCTTAGCAGGGGCTGGGGTGAACTGGGAGCATTTCCAGGGTCCCTGCTGGCACACGGTGCCCACCCTGATATAGAGACACTGGTGAAAATCGTCCCCACGGGTCCTTCAGGACAGCCCAGGGAAGACGGTGGCACGTGGGCTGCGTATGTCCCCCTGGATTAGGGCCAGCCCAGGAGCTGCTTATGCTAATGGGGCTAATCGCCATAATCTTGTCACACAAATGCCTCCTCTCTGCTGGCAGACCAGCAGGGATTTGGGTTATATGTGGATGCCAGCAGATATAAGTGCACTGGGAGGTGACCTGGAGAGGAGGCACATCTGGGGCTCGTGGGGGCCCTGCCAGCTTGGGTTCATTGGGAGAAATTTCTTTGCCAAAAGGGTTGTCAGGCTCTGGAAGGGGTTGTCCAGGAAAGGGGTCGAGTTCCCATTCCTGGGGGGATTTAAAAGATGTGTAGACATGGTGCTTAGGGACAGGGTTTAGTGGTGGGATGGCAGGGTTAGGGGAACGGTTGGATTTGCTCATCTTAAAGGGCTTTTCCAACCGAAGTGATTCTGTCATTCTACAAAGACCCCTCTCCTGTGCCCTGCTCCGGGGTCTCGCCCCATCGTCCCTCTGCAGCGCGGGCTGAGCTGCCGTCCAGGGGCAACGCGCCTCAGGGTGCTCGATTTAAAAGCAAGTCCCAGCGCCTGTAACTCCTGCGTGCTGCCGTTCCTCTGGCCTTGCGTCCGCCCTGTCTCCTTTTCTGCTTTGTGCCACGTTTTTTCACCTTTCCTGTTGGTACCTCCAAGGTGATCCCCAAATCTCTGCGTGATCCTGCAGCGTGTCCTCCGGTGGCTCACCCAGCTTTGGCTGCTGGGCTCAGGCTGGGGAGGCTCTCGGTCCATCTCTGGGTCTGGTTTAGCTTATTTCCTTGTTTCGGACCTTTTTTGGATCACAAATATCACTGGGTGGGCCCCTGCGAGGGGTCTCTGCCGCACCGGCGTGGGAGCGCATGGTCCCTTCTGCCCTTAAAAGTCTGACCCGCTCCAACACCACCTCTCGCTGATGAGGAGCCGAGTCTGTTCAAGTTCATCTGAGTTATCTCACGCTCAGAGAGAAGCCTCTGGGCTCCCTATCTCTGCTCCAGAGCTGCCCCTTAAATTGCACAGAGCGATAAGGATGCGGCGGCACGAGGCAGGATCTGCCTTCCCACCCGGCACCGAGCGGCGAAGCGGGGGGGCTGTGTCCTACAAAACGTGGCACGTTTGGTGGGAGACCCCCAGGGGCCACGGCGGCCGTGTACAGGCCCAGGAGCCGCAGAGAACTGGGTGCCTTTTCCGACGGGATCCATGGTGCACGAGGGACCTCTTTGTATTCCAAAGATCGGAGGCTCGCGGTCTGGTTGCGCAGCTGAAAACCCATCCCCTCTCCATAGTGGCATTGCTGTGGATTTTCTTAGGAAATAAATAAAATAAATCTGCATTGAGAAAAAGTGGCGTGAGGGCCAGGCATGGGATGCTGATTGCTCCTTGCTCCGAGGCCACGGGGCTGCTCTGCCGCTCCGATGTGCCTTAGGCAAGAACTAATATTTGCTTGCAAGCTTGGTTCTCCCTCGTGTGGGATCTGTGGTTTTGCTTGTCAGTTGGACTCACAGCCCTTTCAAAGCAAATTATTTTAGAAGAGATGTATTTCTGTATTTCTGAGCAGCGGGTTTTGTGACTGTGGGTTCAGGAAGTACATTTGGCATCATCTTGTGGCAAATGAATCAGGATACGGTTTCCAGGTGGAAAAATCACCCTGTGTTGAGGAAAAACAGCGTAACGGGTCAGTGCTGGGGGCTTTTGTGTGGTTTTAATGTGCTTTTAACTTGGGCTGAATGCTCCCCGAGGTGGGCATGTGTAAGATGCACCCACAGCACGATGGTCTGCCCCGGGGGGTCTCGCTGAGGGCTGGCCCGGAGCCCAGCGCCCGTGGGGTGCGCGTAGGGGTGGATGGTTGGCCAGGGAAGGGGGAGGAAAACCCTCGTACCCGTCAGCCAGCCAGATATAATCCTGACCAATATTTCCTGACGTGTCTTGCAATTCCAGGCTCTGTGTGTCAGCTAGAGTATGTCCAGCGGGAAGGGCTTGCGGGGCCGTCCCGCTCGGGTATGCCAGCAACGCCGGAGCCCGCCGGGTGCTAATCTGCCGAGGGGAAGCCCAGCCCTGGAGCTGCTGCCTCTTCCCACCATGTGCCAAGGGGCATTTCACCTTCTTCTGCTGCAGAAGGGTGGTGCTGGGGGGAATATCCTTGGGCAAGGGACTGATGGTGCCAGCTAGAAACATCCCCTGCTCCGGCAGGGTTAGGAGAGAGGGTCTCCATCCAAATGCTCAGACCTGTCTCGAGATAAGCAAATGAAGTGGAAAAAAACCTTGTGGTTACTGTTTGGGTAATAAACCTGGGTTATAATAGTCCCTTTAATCCTAAAGGACCCCACAGTGCTTTATAAATAGATACACAAGCCAGGCACAAGGATCACTTCCAAGCCCTGGGACGCAGCCGCTTCCTGGGAGAGCGGAGCAGCCGGTGGGGGCAGAGCTGGAGCTCCCGGATCGATGTGGCTCCATGCAAAGCAACCCAGAGAGCTGGGCTGGCTGCTCGGGGTGCAGCGGGGTGGCAGCTCCTCATATCCCACCACATCTGCTCATCTCCCTCGCCGACACGGAGAGCTACACCAGGTTCCCTTTGCGTGGAAAAAAAAAAAACCCTTGCAGTGCTGTACTTCCAGTGCTACCTCCCGTCCTTATTCCAACCCTCCCATTGCTTTACGAATTGCATTAATATCTGTAATGGGGATTAACAATATCTCTGCAATTCAATTACCCCCATCCTAAAAGCATGTGGGATTATTAGAAGGTATTATCATTTTTTAAGTGGGATAGCTTTTCACCAGTCTCATGCTCGTACAAATCTACCCGGGGAAGAAGAACAGGATGCATACAGCCTTAATGATCATTACCCTAATCTTCACGGTCTATTTTTCCTGGTAACTCTGCTCTAATCAAATAACAATCTAGTTTATTGCTTGCCAGGGAAAGCGCGTTAGCAGATCTGCTGCTTGTGTCACGTAGATGTAAAGGCTGAGCCTGCTGCTGGCCGTTGCTTTTTTCCCCTAATGGGGATGGGAGTGGAAGGAGGGAGGGAAAAATTGCTTCCCATTCACATCCGGATGAATTTTCTCGTGACAGAGGAGTGGAGGAGGAGGTCACTGCTGCTGGGTTTGGTGTTTGTAGTGGGGTTTTTTGGGGTTGATTTTTTTTATTTTTTTTTTTTCCTTTCTTTGTTTTTTAATAGCAAAGGCTGAAGCAGCCAGGCCTGGTGGGCTGTGCGGAGGGGGTTGCTCCTGTGCCGGGCCCCCCGTGGCGGTTGTTCCTCTGCCGTGCAAAGCTGCGTGATGTGCGGGGAGGGGAGTGGGTGGATAGCAGAGGATCTGGCTGTGCTCCACGCTCCCATCCCTCTGCCTCTGAAAGATCACAGGGGAGATGGATATCTCGGTGCTTCTGGACCAGATTTTAATCGGTTAATGGAGAACATAGAAATAGGTCCCCAAATCCGAGGACTAGCCCATTTCCAGCCTGCCTGCGGGATCAGGAGAGAGGGTTTTGCTGTGGATATTTGCCAGTGGCTGGGCACTGCTCACCTCGGTGCTTCCACGTCCAGCCCAGACGGTCTGCACGGCGTTTGGCAGGTCCTTGGCAATAAATCGCCGTGTTGGCCTCCTTCCTAGTAGGCCTAGGGAGCTGCTGTGGGGAGGGATGAACAGGGCTGGTTTACGGCACGTAGAGACCTTCTTGTTCTGCGAGGTGGGGAGAGCAACCAGCCGGGTGGCCCACTGGGACGGGGCCCCATTCCGTGTCCCACTCTGGCCCCCCACCCAGCTCCCACCCCAGACCAGGGCTGCAAAGGGATCATAGAATGGTTTGGGTCAGAAGGGACCTTAAGTTCCAGTTCCAACCCCCCTGCCGTGGGCTGGGACACCTCCCACCAGACCAGGCTGCCCAAAGCCCCGTCTGACCTGGCCTGGAGCACTTCCAGGGATGGGGCACCCACAGCTTCTCTGGGCACCCTGCCCCGGTGCCTCAGCACCCTCAGGGTGAGGAATTCCTTCTTTAGCCCTAATCTCAATCTCCCCGCTTTCAGTTTCAGGAGGGATGGGGACCCCCACCCTGCCGGGGAGCCCCGCGGCTCCGGCCAGCGCCCCACGCACGCTGCAGAGCGCTCCCCCCCCCCCCCAAGACGGGGACCCTCGGGGTGGGAGGCGCCGGGCAGCGGCCGGACCCCCCCGGGGCGGAGCGGGTGCGCGGGGGCCGGGGGCCACCTCGTGGCGACTCGGCCGCGGCGGCACCGGGAGGCGGCGGGCGGGGGCTCTGCAAGGCGCCGGGTGCCCTCGCCTCACCCCCCCGGCCCCCCAGGCACCCTCCCGGGGTGCAAAGAGAAGGGAAGGGGGCTTCTGGAGCAGGCTGGGTGCCCCCGGTGCCCCGGCTCCGGAGGGCAGGGGCTGTCCGGGGCTGTCCCCTTGCTGGGGGCAGCGCCGAGCCCGAGCCTCGGGGGGGGGGGGGGGGGGGGTTCCCAGGGGAACTGGGGCCAACGGGGACGGGGCGGGGGGGGGGGGGTAGGGGAAAGGGAGAGTCCGGGTCCCAAACCGAGCCTCCTCCAGAGCCGTGTTTATCTTTGAAATAGCTGAATGGTCGGGTTACAACGCAAATAGGAATGAAGTGAAAAGAAACTGGAGCAGCGACATGGGTGGATCGCTTTCCTTCGACCAGATTCCTCTGGGAAGGAAAACTGGGGCTTCAAGGTTCATTTCCCCAGACCCGCTGAGGGGAGCCCACGGCAGGGGAGGCCAACGCTGGGCAAACCCCACCGAGCTGCTGGCAGCTGTAAGGCATCACGCTGGAGCTAACCCTGACCCCCCCCAAAGCCCCCTGTTAATTGAGGTGAAGGATGCAGGATTAGATTCTGGGAGATGCCACAAAGTCCCAAAATTAGTCTACTTTCCCTGTAGGAAATTTTCTCGCTGCAAATGCTTCCGCCGTGATGTGCCGGGAGCGGGGGAAGGCGTCCTGCTGCTCCGTGGGTTTTGGGGAGGAAATTCAGGATCTGTGGCGAGAGGCACCGGCAACTCGATGGGTTTTATTTCTAAAGCTGCCAGCGCCTGGTGTAGGTTTACTCAGTCTCCCATCTGGTGACTGTCGCTGCCACCTCCTGACAGCCGCTCTTGCTGCTGCTGACGTACTCCGATTAGCTGGAGCCGCTGCTTCACCCAGCTATTGATCAGCCACTGGTGAAAAACCGGCTTTTAAAATCATGAGCTGGCCTTTTTTTTAACAGGTGGGGTGCTTTGATTGGCTTGACTAAAAAAAAAAAATCCAAGAGGATGTTATTGCCATCCCAAGCACCGTTGGTGATCAGACATGGACCAGATGTCTCCCGCTCCGGTGCAAGTGGCTCTGCCCGCGTGGAGGGACCGGCAGAGGTTACGGCTGGCAAGGCTTCTCTGTCCTGTCCCTTTTGGGCTCTGGCTGTTTGCTTTATTTTTTTGGAGGCAGCTGCTTGCTGAGGGCCTGGTGTGGGTCTTGCGTACCGTGGGCCTGGTGTTCCCTCTCCTAAACGTTGCAGTCGTTTTCTTTTGCTATTGCTTTCCTTTAGTTGCAAATGGAAGAGGGAAGTCCCGCTTCTATGGCTTGCTTTGTCCTTGTGACACGAATGAAACTGCTGACACCAGTGGGGGGGAACGGGGCTGGTGGTTTCGGACCAGGATGTGCGCCAGGACCCTCCCTCAGTGCGTTTCGGAAAGGCTTCCGCAGCTCCTCACGGTTCCTGGTGAGACTGGAGCCCATGCACAGCTTGGGGCTGGGGCTGCCTCCATCTGTGGGGCCTGGGAGTGTGTCCTGCCACGGTGGCACGTCAGTCCCTCGGCTGTGCCACGCAGGGTGGGCTTGTGTGCGTGGCGGGGGCTGGACACACACCAGCCAGCCGAAAAGCAGCGGCTGGGCCTCGGGAGGTTGCTCTAAGCTCTGCCGTGTGCTCCCGGCACGGCTTTGGGCATGCTGCTTCATCTCTCTCCCCCGGGGAGCACTCGCTGCTTTTTGTGGGATGGCTGGGTAAGAGAGGGGTGAATGTCAAAACCCACGTGTTCTTTGCTTAGAAAACAGGAGTTATTGGTGACAAGCAGGCTATGCTTTTTATGTCTGTAAGCAGGGAAAAAAAAAGTTATCTCGTTTTCCCACTGAGCTCCAGCTGAAAAAATGTTCACTGGGTTTTGCTGGATGCCGGCGGCTCAACGGCACGTGGCACCGCGGCGCAGATCCCTTCTCTCTTGGCCTCGTCTCTGCCTTTCTTGGATTCTGGACTGAAGGCAGAAATAGGGGTTAATTTGTTACCGTCAGGCTGGCCTTTATTCTTTTGGGACCGGTTCCTCATCCCCTGCCTTTGCCCTGACGCTCTGCGTGCTTTGCGGCGGTGTTTACATCGCTCCTTTTCCTGGGAATTGGTTATGGATGGAGCACGGGGTGGCCGCTCTGCGGTGTTGGGGTGGCCGCTCTGCGGTGTTGGGGTGGCCGCTCTGCGGTGTTGGGGTGGCCGCCCGTGGTGTTGGGGTGGCCGCGGTATTGGGGTGGCGTTCGGCCATTGCGGGCTGGCCCGAGCTGCCCTTGGCCGCCCTGGGGATGCTCTCGGGACAGCGGGCAGACGCCTTAACTGGGTGTCACTGGGGGGCACTGGGAAGGCCACGGCCTCTTGGCAGCCACCGCGGGGACTCAGCCGGTTGCGGGGCA
>JADKXX010011281.1:0-22612 GCA_017310255.1 Butorides virescens | reverse complement strand
CGGGGGGGACGGGGACACCGGGCGGCTCCGGGCCGCCCCCGCCGGGCCGCGGGAGGGGCAGAGGCGCGGGCGGCGGAGCCTGACAGTGATGGAAGGTGTCTGCTGCGGGGCGGGGGGGTCCCGGGGGGCCGGCCCGGGGGAGCGGGCAGGGACAGCGGTAACCGGCAGCGGAGCCGGCCGGGACAATGGAGCCGGCTGCCGCCCCTCCGGCCCGCCATGCTTTTATTTATTTTTTTATTTCCCCCCCCCCCCCCCCCTTAAGAGCACTGAGACGTTGGCTTTCCGGCTTCCTAATGTTGAAACGAAGCGAAATGACGCCTGGGTAGCCCACCCTGGGGTGGGGTGGGGGAGTCCCCTGGAGCCGAGAGGAGCCCCCAGCCCGGTTGGAGTCACCCCAAGGGGTTTGCGTTGCCAAACGTGAGGTTCCCTGCCCGGAGCGCTTTGCATAAATGGGGGCGGCTGCCTGGGTGTCCCCCCCGTGTGATGGCAAGGTCTGTCCTGGCCCCGGCGTTACCAAACAGCGCCTGTCCCCCCCGCTTCAGTCGGGGAGGGTTTCGGTGGTGGTGCTGTGTTTACCCCCGGTCCGTAACTTCTGTTTGAAAGGTGCGTAGATGAAGAGTGGCTTCGCAAAAGGCGCGTTTTGGCACAAACTAGGCGATGCGACGCTTTCCCTCTTTCCAAAGGAGCTCTCCGAGCGATCTGGGGAGCGTGTCTCCCTGCCGGAGAGACTTTGGGAAGTTTGAATGGATTCACGACACGGCAAGCGCGGCGCTGGGTGACGCGGGTACAGGCAGTCTGCTCGGCGGGAGCGCCGTGTTCTCGAGCATCGATGCAATTCGCGCCCACACATGAGCTGTTCAAACCCTCGGCGTTACCCTGAGAACTGTGGAGGCTAAAAAAAAAACCAACCCCACCTAAATCCGTAACCCCCACCTCTTTTGTTTTTAGAGCTGCCCATCTGTTGGTATCCGGGATTCCTAACCTGAATGAATGAATGAACAAGTGGCTTTGGAGGCACAAGTCACGCCGCGGGGGTGGCGGGGTCGGCGAGGGACGGCGCTGAACCCCTGTGGTTCTGGAGCGTGGGGGGGGTTTTGGTTGAACAATTAAAGTTTTGACTTTTCCTTCGGAAACGCAGGCATTTCTCGTGAGCGGCACCGCGTTGTACTCCGAGGCGACACGTATTGTCATCTCGTTTGGCTGGAAATGAGTGAAAATCCTCTTCTGTTTTGACAGACGGGCTCCTCCTCGCTTCTGCAGTCGACTCAAGTATTTAAAGCGCAAATTCCAGCACTTCCCTTTTGCAGCCCTGAAAGGGGAAGGACGGCAGAGGAGACCGAATGCCGGTGGTTCCTCTCTGCCCCGGCACGGGTAGGACGGTTGGGGCCTGGGGTTTGTGCTGTTACCCTGCCCGTACCCGAGCGGGGGGTGCAAGCGGCTGGGGTCGGGATTTGGTGGTGTTGGTTCCTTGGCTGTGTTGCGAAGCCTCTTGGAGCCTCTCGGACTTGGCGCCGTAACGTAGGAGGGTGGCGCGGAGCGTCGGCGCGGCTCTCGGAGGGCGAGGTATATCCGAAGCTGAAACTCCGTTTTGGAAAAGCGTTGCTCGCCTTCCCTGGCCCCTGCCCCGGCCTCTTCGCACATCCCTGCCGGGGAGGGAAGAGTTGAGCTGAGCGGTTGGAGGCGTCTCTGGCTTTTCAGAGAGTGGTGCAGCTGCTACTGTAAGCGATTCCTTCCAGCCCCTTAAAAACTGCTACGCTGGGCGTTTGGGCTCTCGGAGGAGCCCGTGCGTACCCAGCTTGCCCCGGCGAGCGTGAGCTAGAGGCTTGGGTTATTTGGTTATCATATTTGGACTGAATTGCCGAGGCCAAACTCGGTGGGGGTGACTGCCCGGGATGCGATGCGAGCTGACTGCATCCCCCCCCCACCCCGGCATGCAGCTGGGATCACCTCTCTGCTAGAGACCTGCGGAGCGGTATTTGGATCCGGATTACTCACGGGCTGCATCAGTGTGGAAAGATGACCTAAAGCAGGATCCGCAGAAGTGATTGCATCGAGTTGTCATGTTTCAGATGATGCTTAAAAGAATCCCGGTGGCCCGTCGCCAGAAGCCACAGCTGAAATGTCTCTGCGCTGCCTGCTTTGGTTGTGTAGCAAACCTTTCCATTTGGAACATTGCTCTTTACATTTACTATTCCAAAAATCTTGTATAATAACGCAGCCTTCCACGGGAGGGAAACAGTTGTGCCTCTCCCTGATGTTAACGGTGTCTTCTGGTTATGTTGTGCTTCCCCTTGGATCAGGAGCAGCTATTACGCTGTTAAACCTCCGTCTCCCAAACAGAGGTGCGTTGAGGTTAGGGTTTTCCTGAGCGTCGCTTTGCTTAAGTGAACTTTTCAGTGCTCTGGGAGAGTGTGAGCTTGGTGACGCCGTTCCAGCAGCAGTGAAAATATTACAGCCCGTTTTCCTTCCAGTGCAATAGTCCGTGGCAGAGACGCTTGATTAAATAAAATGCGTGCGAGGTGATGGATGGTAGCTTAATTTGCGGTGTAGTACCTAGGTGAAGGCAGGAGATATTCCTTTACTTTTTTTATAGATCATTATTGGTTATCTTGCCAGTCTCGCACCCTCAATTTTATTTTATTTTTTGGTATCCAGCAGCGAAGTGTGGCATCCCCGAATTAACGGTTGGACTTGATGATCTTAAAGGTCTTTTCCAACCTAGACGATTCCATGATTCTATGAATGACCTGATAGGAAGCAGACCGACGATGGTCCCAGTCACCCATGACTTGACCCTGTTCGATGCGCAGTGATTTACTGCAGGGTGGGAACGTAAAGTCTGTGGGGAGGTGAGGAATGGAATTGGAATGCGAGGTCTAGGTGGTTTCTTACCCCTTTCTTCCGTGTACCTTGGTGTGATTTTATTATTAGGCAAAATTAGGCTTGTAATTTCTGTAAAGCCTGCTGTATGTAGGTCACCGCTGACCTGACTTGGCGTTGTTCGTTGTGGTCAGGCTGTTGGCATTAGTGACGCAGGCTGCGACGGTGGGGCTGGGAGCGAGGTCTGTCTCGCCTACTGCAAATTCCACTTTTAAGACTAATCTTTAGGCAAGATACTGGCTTGATGGCTGGCACGCTCAATCCAGCGAGGAAACCACCAGAGTTTTCTCGAGTTTTTCCTCTGTTGTACCCGTCACTTGATGGAGCTTTTCGTGGAGCAGGTTTCCTTCAAAACAAATTAAGAAACCTCACTCCTAACCCCAACTTCACAGCAGGAAACCCTCTACCTGGATCGGTGAGCTTGGAAGAGCTTCGCAGGGCCCTGGAGACTGCTGGCAGCCTTGCCCCCTCCCTGGCAGCCCCGTTTCTGGAGCGTCTTGGTGCTTCGGGGCACGCTTGTGAAACACTCTCAGTCTCGCTCTCGGCCTCATCAGATAATCTGTGAGCGATGGTTCCTCTGATGGAGAAGGAGGAAGGAGCCCAGTACTTTCGTGGTTTATTATTCTTGTAAGATGCCTGTCGTGGAAATAGGGCAGGCGTCTCGTAGCTGAGCAGCTCTGTGGGACGAGCGTGTTCGTAGCTGGTGGCCTCGTGCTCTCCCCGCCGTCGTGGCTAGGGTTCTTTACAGACACCTTTAGAGGAGCAAAGCACCCTGGCTTCCCGTGGCTTCCTGCAGCTTCATTTGAGATCAAATGCTTTGTCCCCCAGAAAATCCAGCTGGAAAAGTAACCCCTAAATGATGGGGTAGATGAAGATCCTGGGCTCGTGCTCCTGGGAAACAACTCGCTGTGTGCCTGTTGTACCCCTGCTCCTCTCTTCAGGGGGGGGAATTATTATTTTTTTTTTTTAAACTCTACCATGTATTTTATACAGGCACGTCTTTGCTGTGGCCTTCTGTGCAAGCCATGGTTGAAAAGCTGTGGGGAGTGTAGTGACATCACCGGGACTTCTCCAAGGCAGTGGTTTATTATCTCACTGACCAAAGGAGTCTACTGACTTGGGGTTTGAATTTGTTTAAACAATTTAGGATTTGCCTTAATCTCTTCTAAATACATTACACATCCTGAGCAGCCAAACCTACGACTGAGATGGACTGATAATGGCCTGGGAACAGGGGCTTGGTTTTCGCTTTGGCACGTGCTCAGGAAGTGGCGGGGTTCTTCCTCTTAATAATAATCTAATGCCATCAGTCACAGGTCTTGCGAAAGAAGATTGGTGTTCCCCACGTTTTCAGAGGTGGGAAACTGAGATGCAGTGATTTACCGAAGGTCGTGCAGCCCATCAGAAGCAGGACTGGGCTTAGGAGCTGAGCCGCTTGCTCCGGGATGAATCCATCCCGCAGGACAGAAATACGGCCCCTGTGCGTGTGATTTAATAGCCAAATACAGCCAGATAAAATGCTTAATTTATCATTTGTGCTGAGCTCCCCCTGGCCTCCGGCAAGGTTTCTGCCAGCGCGTGCGTCGGGAAAGCCCGGTGTATAGGACAGAGCTGGGCTGCGGAGGTGCTGGCTCTGCCTGGGGTAGTGGGTGGTGGCGAGTGGGTGCTGGGCTCCGTCCGACACGTGTTGCCTGTTCCAAAGTACTGCGCGTGTTTAACACCGTGCACAAACAATAATCTGAAGCTGTGCAGCCTGGGAGCCAGGTCTCCTAATGTGTTGGCTGGACCTTGGGTAGGCACAGGAGATGAAAACTCCCAGAAGGTTCCTCCTGCCTAGGGAGTCCGAAAGAGCGAATTGGTGACTTCTCTCTTCTCTAAAACCTCCAGGATGTGCTCTGGGATCCGATGGAATGAGCTCCTGACGGGCTTGCCGGGCGGTGTGGGTACGTGGGAGGTATCCGGAGGAGTGGCCGGGTCGGCAGCGGCCGTCCCTGCGGCACGGGGAGCGGTGTGGCTCTGGGTTTGGCATCTCCTGAGCCTTCGTGGTGGGCTCACGTGCCCCACACCGGGGTGGTCCGAGGGCTTTGCAGCAGAGGCAGTAGCTGATGCTATTTTAAACCCCATCCTTTTGCTGGGACTTGCACTCTCTGCTGCGAGCCTGGGAGGAAAGAGCCCTCCTTCCCTACGAAACCCTTTCCTCCTGCTAGCTCCGAGCACAACCGGCTTCCCGACCCGCAGACGGCCCTCGCTCGGCCGCCCTCTGCAGAAGCCAGGCTCCCCTCCAAGCACAACTGGCCCCGTGCATCTGGCCTCAAGTTGCAGCATTCAGGCAGCATGACCTCACCTCCTGGTTTCCAAGAATAACGCGCTGCCTCCCCTCCGCCGCGCCGGGGCTGTCTGCAGCGGGCGAGGGCGGCTGCCGCAGCCCAGCGCGGGGCGGCTCTTGGGGCCCCGATTTTGCCAGATGTCCCCAGGCAGCCCCCATGTCTGCCCCGGGCCATTCAGCTCCTTTCCCCTTTGTGGGCAGGGGTGCAGGCAGCAGAGGTGAGGCAGGAACCAGGACCCCCTGAGCTCGTGGGCTGGTTTTGGAGGAGGGAGGGTTTGGGGCGGCGGGTCCATGAGGATCAGGGTGATCCCCCCCACCGACTGCAGAGGCTGGCATGGGAACACAGCTTTAGCTGATTGATCCCCAAGAATGTCCCCAGGCTGTTTTGAGCCCGGGCAGTCATGGTGGGTCAGTGTTTTAGCGTGGTCCAGAGCTGTTGAGCATCGTGGTCATCTCTGGTGGTGACATCGGTGTTGGATTTTTAGAAGCCCCTGGGACCCGTATCCCACTGAAAGTGGGTCCCAGCCCCTCCGTGGATGCCCCTCGTCTTTCATGGCCTCAGGATGCTAAAATACATTCTCCTTTCAGCTCTGGCTGGCACGAGGACTGCGTGCGTGACTGGTGCCCGGAGGCCCCGTTTGGAGAGGGCTCTCCTCTCTCCGGCTGCATCCCCTACGGAGGAGGACGGGGAGCGGCGCACGGGGGTTCGAGCAGGGCACGCAAGAGCGAGCCTGAATGCAGAGAGCTTTAACAGCCTTTAAAGCTGTTGTTTCTTTGTACCTCGTGGCTGAGTCATTTCAAAGATTTCAGCCTTTTAAGATCTTACCAATTTGAGGTAGGGATTATAGCAACTGGCAGGTTTAATGGTTGCATTAACTCGCTCTGTTTCCTTCGTGGCCTCGGGAAGGGACTAACGGCCACGAGGCCGTGAGTGCTGGTAGATCCCCCCGACCTGAGAGGACCTGGAATGCGAGCGTTGCTGGAGGTGCTGCCATTTGGAGGCTGTTGGGACAGTACCTGCTGTCAGGAGGGAGCCCTTATCGCCCTCTACAACTGCCTGACAGGAGGGGGGAGCTGGGGGGGCCAGCCTCTTCTCCCTGGTAATGGACGATAGGACGAGGGGGAATGGTTTGAAGTTGCACCAGGGCAGGTTTAGGTTGGACATTAGGAAAAACTTCTTCACCGAGAGGGTTGTCAGGCTCTGGAATGGGCTGCCCAGGGAGGTGGTCGAGTCCCCATCCCTGGAGGGATTTAAAAGAAGGATGGATGAGGTGCTGAGGGCCAGGGTTTAGTGGTGGGATGGCAGGGTTAGGTTAATGGTTGGACTCGATGATCTTAAAGGGCTTTTCCAACCAAAGTGATTCTAGGATTCTATACAGGTTGGGGGACTGGTGTGGCCACTCTCCGAGCGCTGCTGGGAGCACACGGAGCTTTGCTGCGGCTCTGTCTTCAGACTGATGCTGCCGGCGAGGACGACAGCATCTTCCCATGAATTTAGGGTGTTCTGTCTGTGCAGGGCTCTGCCGTGGCAATGCACGCTCTCCCAGGGGAGAGGGCAGGTGAGCGCGTTGGCTCAAGCGGTCTGCAGCTGGCACGGCGTTTGCCGTCATATGTAATGAGATTATTTAAGCCGTTGGCGTCAGAGCTGCATGTGATTATGTGCCTGGCTCCCCAATGAGCTGTAGCCTAAACTAGAGATAAAGTTCAAAATGCAAACTCAGATCTGAATGTTCCTGGGGCGCCCAGCCAGGCTGGGACTTTGCAGCTCTGCTCTCGCTGGATCTCCTTACCCGGTTTGGGCTCTAGATTTGGGATCAGCGGAAGGATGCGCTCATTTCCTTCGTCATCGTAATTAGCTTCGCTGCCTCGCTTTGCGTGCCCCAGGCTGCAACCAGCTCCCCTCTTGAATTCAACCTCTCCAGCTCTGTTGGCCCCAGAAAAGGGGGGTAAATTGGGCTCAGAGTCGCCGTTGCCATACGCTTCTCCTGCTGGAACAGGGTAAATCAGCATAAGAGCAGGTCAGGTCTCTCTGCCGTCCCTGTCCCAAGGGGTGAGGCACCTCCTGGGTTTCTACGGGGCAGACACGGGTGGGAGCATCTTCTGCTGAGCACTCAGGAACGGCCCAGCAGCCCTCCCCGTCTGCTGCCCTCCCAGTGTCCTCTGGCCCTGCTGCGCGGCACCGAGCTAGGGCAGCCTCTTCAAAGGCTCCTTGGACCTCCTGCCAAATGTATGTTTTCAGGGAAATGCGGCTGGAACACAAGCTGGGGCTGCTGTGGAAATTTGGCAGCGCGTCCCGTCAGCCTGCAATTCCAGTAGCCGCAGCTCGCCGCTTCTCGCGCCCATCGGTGGGGGTGGGAGCCGGGGTCCAAGCGGTGCCTCTTGGAAATGGGGATGGCATCCTGGGCATCTCGGCTGGGTTGGGGAGGAAAGCAGATGCAATCAGATCCAAACAAACCAGAAAGTATGCATGGTATCCTCAGCCTGCTTTAAAAAAAAAACAAAACACAAAACAAAACAAAAAAAAAACCCCAAAAAGCAGGAAGCTGGTCTGGTAACAGAGATATGTTTTTATTTTCTGTAGTAGTAATGACAGCCTCGTTGCATCTACCGGCTCAGCGTCTGAGACTGCTTCAGAACGGTTTTAACCTATTTCCACGTGTTTTAGCAAAAAGGCAGGGGCCGTGCTGGCTCGCAGGCAGCCCCGCTGCGGTGGCAGCGACCCCGTCACCCGCAGAGCCCTGGCTCCCATGGCCCCGCAGCTCCCGTGGCCGCTGCTTTTGGGTACGGCCGGGCTGTGGGAGCCTTCGTCGCCTGTAACAGCCTCCTCCCGCCAGCCCGGTCCCCTCCGGGCTCTGCTGTGACTCTCTCTTCCCCTTCGGCCATTTCGCAACCCCGCTGCCCATCGCGCTGGGCAGATTGCTGCGAAAACCCCGGACGGCTCTTGCATAAGTGGCTCTGCCGCCGTGCTGGGAAGGGCGGGCTTGCCAGGAAGTTTAAACCCAGGTTATCTCCTGGAAGTCATTGGAGCTGTGAATCCGGCATTTTTCGGGTGGGTACCTCCCGTGCTGCAGGCAGAACAGGGGGCATGGCTGTTTTGGGGAGCCTGGGGGTGTTACAGCCTGCAGCCAGGCGACTCCCCGGGCTCCCGGAGATGACATCTTCCCCCTTGCTGGCCCAGGAGCTCAGCAGAAGCCTTTGCTTTTGTCCTCAGTGCTTTTCCCTGCAAGGAACCACCCTGTTCTCAGCATGAGGGTCTGCACATTCATGTTGGAGCGGGGCTGCTGCCACCTCCCTGCCTGTCCCCCTCCCACCCTGCTTATTTGGCTTTGGGGAGGAATCTCCCCATATCTTGTGTTATGAAGCAGAGCCACTGATAAAGAGCAGGTCCCTGCCGGGATGCAAGATGCTCTGTGGGTGGTGGGAGTCAGCAGGGAAGCATTCCAGGTCCTGGCGGGGGGGGGGGGGGGGGGGGGGGGGGGAGGCTTGGAAGTGTCCTGGTGCTCCTATTTCCCAGCTCCTCGCTGCTGGAGGAGACCACCAGCCCTGCCTTGGGTGTGTGGCACCTTGGGTGCATGGTGTTAGAGATGCAAATACGGGGCTGATGAAGCCTGGGCGAGTAAGATGGTGAGGAGTTCATGAACAGATTCAAATGTGGTCTTTGCATGCTGCTGAGCAGCAGCTCGGGTGGCTGCAGGGCAGGAGGGCTGGGAGCTGGAGCTGCCACCCAGGAGCTTCAGAGCAGGTCTGGAGGGGTTCATGGAAGATGGTATTCTCTGTGTGCCTCAGCGTGCAGTGCTTTTGGCTGATATTCCTATTTCTGGGCTTGACCTCGAGGAACTGAAGGTCAGGGAGGGCTCTAGACCTGCGGGGTCCAGCTAACCCATAGGGTTGTCGGGCTCTGGAATGGGCTGCCCAGGGAGGTGGTCGAGTCCCCATCCCTGGAGGTATTTAAAAGAAGGATGGATGAGGTGCTTAGGGCCAGGGTTTAGTGGTGGGATGGCAGGGTTAGGTTAACGGTTGGACTTGATGATCTTAAAGGGCTTTTCCAAGCTAGACGATTCTGTGATTCTAAAGACAGCAAGGAGAGTTTTCTGGCTGCTCTCGGCATAGCCAGTTATCTCAGTTTTGCCGGGCTCTGGCAGCAAGGGCAGCCCGTGCTTGGCAGGTCAGGCACCTCTGGCTTTTACCAAAACATCCCTTTCATGATTCTTTCTCCCCAAAGACTGCACTGATGAAGACGAAGGTCACTGGAAGGAGGGTTCAGCTGGGCTGTGGTGGTGAAGCCTGGAGGGCTTTAGCGACTTGACTCCTAACCAGCGATGAACTCTTGGATCTTGTACCCACCTCAAATCCAAACCCTCCCAGCAGCTTTGGAAAGAGCTTTAAACTTCTTTGCGGGAGAGATGGGGGTAAGGCAATGGGGGCGATGTTCATAGGGGCTGTTGAAGGCTTAATTTCTCTCTCTTGCTTAGGAAACGGAGGCTCGGCTGACTCAAGGTGTTGCTGCAGGCTTTGGAGGGGAGCGGGGCCGGGGCAGTGGCGATGCCGGTGCTGCCGCTTACCAGTGTGCTCCAGTCTGCCACAGGGGCTGTATGGGGAAGCACTGGGGCTGCTGGAGCCCTGGGGTGGGCGGCCGGCCGAGCCGCACAAAGGCTGGCCTGTCTGCTCTTTGGCTCCACCCGGCCTTAAGCCCTTTTCGTGAATAAGCGGGATTGAAAAAGCTTAAATTAATACAAAGCGGGACCCGGGAGCCCCTGGCCAGCCTGGAGAGAGCAGCTTCCCCTGCCCACCCCCTGCCCCGGGGCTGCCTCTGCTCCCGGGGAGCCCCAGTTAACGCTGCCCTGGGATGAGCTGGTGTCCGTAAGGCTGTCTGTCGGGTGAGGCTTCTTTTTAAAGGCTGGGTATAGGAATGCCCGAGATGAACAGCCTGGCCTGCCAGGAGAGCAGTAGTAGGTGGTTTTTGTTACTTTGCTCAAATGTCCCTGCTTTTAGCCTTTTATCCCCTTTATCCGTTCTGATCTAACAGGCAAAATGCGTCCCAAGCGCTGGCTGGCTGCTGCATTTGGTAAGAAATCAAGGAGCCTGCTGGTAAACACTGTCTAGCAGTGGGGTTCTGGGCATCCGTGGGCAGATCAGTGAGTCCTTCCCAGAGTGCCGGTGTTTTTGCTGGATATTGAAAAGATGCAAGAGCATAAAACCTCTGCTGCCGACCCCTTGCTCGGTTTTGTTTTCTGTTGGGCAAGGACCTCCCTGTGGGAGCAGCCTCTGGGGTCCGGCGTTTCCCCCTCGGTAATGCCCGGGGGGGAGAAGGTTTCTCCTCTGATGCTGTTTTCCTGTGTGCCCGGGCGCTTCGTGATGAGTTTTGCACATTTGTTGGCTGAGGTATTTTGAGGTTACGGTGCTGACCGGGATGCTGATGGCCTGGGCTTCACCAAACCTCCCGGGCTCTGTGGCTGCTGCCAAAAGGTGCCATGGAGGCTCTCGGGGCTGCCGAAAGCCGGGAGGGAGCTAATAATAGCCACCGTGTCCTGAGAGCTTTAATGAGGTGCCAGCAGGATGCAAAGAAGGGCTTTTTTAAAAATAGAAACGCAACTGTGTTTTCCTTCCGGCTGAAAGGGTTTGAGGATGGCTGGTGCGGAGGGAAGAGGGGCTGCTGGAGGATGGGGCGCCCTGCTCAGCCCTCGGGCTTGTGGGGTGGCAGGAGGCTCTCGGCTTTCCATTGCATTGCTTCAAGGTCCAGGATTTTCCCTAAAATACTCACTGCCGTGGTGGGTAAAGTGGGAGCGCGTGATCGTAGGTAGTGTTGGGTCTCCAGTCTTGCTTGGCTCTTAACCCAGGTGGGTTCGGTGCAAATGGGTGGTCCCAGTGGCTCTCCAGCAGGTCCTGTTAGGTGCTGGGGATGCTCAACAGCCATGTGGTGGGAGGAGGAGGATGATGAGGAGAGCAGCTTGGGGGGCAGGGACAGCCTTGCTGGGGTGGGATGGCTGTGTTGAGCAAAGACCACTTGGTTGAGACCACTGCTCTCGGTGAGCACCCCTGCCTGGGGGTGTTTGGGGGCGATGGCAGAGGATGGTGGGTGATGCCTACCCCTGAACAGCTCTTAACCACCCAGTGGGATGCAAATCCTCCCCCTTCCCTCTGCCCCTTCGTTAGCATCCCTTCTCGTTAGACGCCTTGCTGTGGGTCAGCTGCAGCAGCCCCGCTCCGCGCGTGCAGGCGCCCCGGCTGCCCTGTGCACCCCCGGAGGGGAGGGGGGGCTCGTGCATCTGACCACGATGGAGCTGATGGAGCCGGAGGCTTTGTATCTGTTCCGCTGGGAGAGGGGGGGGAGAGGAGGGTGGTTGGTGGCCGCGGGGCCCCTGCCTCGCCGTGCAGACAAAGGCGCGTTACGAAATCCCCGTGTCGCTCCTGGCCCGGCCTTCCCCTGCACAAAACAAACCCCGCTGTCAACAGAAGCCGGAGCCACCCGGCACGGGAGCTGTTTATCTCGTGCAGGGAAGAGCCACGGTCCCAGCCCCGAGGCCCTGGCAACCTCCAAACCGCGTTGGCCATCGCATCTGGTGCAGGTTCGCCCTGGGCAAGCTGTGCCATCCCCTTAGACCGGCACCACTCGGAAGCCTCCAAGGCTTCGTGTCCCGGCTGCCGCGGGGATGCTCCTCCCTGCAGGGATCGCCGGGCAAAGGCAGAGCCACTGCCTCCGTCTCCTGCCCCTGCGTTGGGGGACTTGTCACCTCCGGGGTGGCCTGGGGTACCGCAGCTGGGGTGCGTGCACCCCTGGCCTGGGCTCAGGGAGGCGTTTGCTGTGCCCTAGTGGTGACGGAGCCCATGACGAAGGTGAAACTCTGCTAAACAAACAAGCCAAGGCAAGGGCAGAACCATGCAAAACATGCTGTCGTCACCGAGCTTTGAGGGCACGTAAATGAAACCCTCCTCGGGCTTGGCACTGGTGGAGGAAATGCGTCCTGAGGCTGTACCGCTTCCAGCGCCTTTCTTTAAATATATATATATATTTGAATATATATTTATTTGTTTACATTGCTCTAAGATCCATATTGAAAGGCAGCAGGCAGGATCGCTGGGCTGGGGGGGGGGGTGGCAGCCGCCCATCCATCCCACGGGGGGTCCTGCCCATGGGCTGAGCCCCAAGAAACTTCATTTTTTTGGGCAGAGTGCGAGCCCAGGAGCGTGAGGCCGGGCTGCCGGGAAGCGGTGGGTGTTTGTGGGGCTTTTGGCAGGGCTTGATGGCTCCTCCGCTCACGGGCGTGGGTCTGGGCGGTCCGAGCCTCTCCCCTAAATCACTTCCAGCTTAAAAGTGCGCAGTTTTGGGATGTAGGCGTGGGCAGCCCCCCAAAAGCTGTCCCTGGGGGTGGAGGTAGTGGTGTGGGGTCAGGGAGGGTTGTCTGCAGGGTTGCTGTGTGGCTGATGGAGCAAGGGACCCAAAAAGATGCTTCGGGTGCCTGGTGCTGTCTGTGGGCTGGGTGGCGGAGGCTGAGGCAGTCCGTCTGTCTGGCGTGTGGAGGTGGCACCGTGCTGGGGGAGTGAGGGTGCTGGCATGGCGATGAGGGGTGTTTTTCTTTTTTTTCTTTTTTTTTTTCCAAGCTGTGCCTGCGGGAGGGAAGTGCAAAGGACATAGGTCAGCGCTAAGTTAATGGTTTACATTAGTATTTACTTCTGTATTAATCACACGCCTGCGACTTATCAACCACTTCCTATCATAAAAGCACATATGTGCACTTTTCAGTTCACGAGCTCAGCAGCTCCCGTAGGAAATCTGGCGCGGGCTGGAGCTTGGGGAGGGTTTGGAAGGAGGAGCTGACCCCGGCCCCGAAGCTTTGCGAGGAGGGGGCAGGAAAGGGGCTGTGCGTGGAGCAGCTCCGCTGGCCGCAGCCATGTCTCACGTGAAGATATCCGCCCCTCCCCAGCTCCTTATTTTCCTTTCGTTTTGCGCTGTGCAGATAAAAGGCCCCGGCGGCCGCAGCACGTCCTTGGTGGGGGATGCAGCAGAGGCGTGGGGGGGTGCAGTGGTTTGGTTTGCAGAGAGGGGTCCCTGAGCATCCCCCCGTCCCCGCTCAGACCTCCCAGCCTGGCGTCGCGGTGGCTCCTGGGGGGAAGCGGTATCTCGGATGCCTGTAGGAAGGGATGGGCTGAGTTGGGGCGTTTTGGCCATCATGACCCCCTTCGTCCCCGTTGGATTCATAGGGAGGTCCTGGCCAGGGTGGTGGCTCCATCTCTCCAGCCAGATCTGCTCCCTGGGACCTCCCGGGACGCCCCCCTGCGTGGCAGGACACGGGGACCTTGCTAACCATGGCAGATGCCTGGGCTGAGGTCTTGGTGCCTCCTGGAGAGCCGAGCACCGGGTGAGTCCCTAAAACCCAGTGCTGCTTCTGATGTACGGGGAGAAGAGGAGGATCCCAAAACAAAAACCTGCGACTGAATGGGTCCCTAATTTTCTTTTTCTCAGATACATAAAGCCAAAACTATTTATTTCTCTTCATTAACCACCAGCTCCAGCCTGCTGCTGGTGCCGTGAGTCAGCGGGGATGCTTCGTGCTGCTGCCTGGTTGCCGTTTACCTGCTTTGACTTTTCCCATGAGTTTCGCAGCCCCCTCCTGCCCACCCACCTCCCCGTCCCCTCCCTACGCCCTCGCCCCCGGTGTCCCCGACGTGCTGGTGGCCCTGCCCTCAGCGTCCAGGGCACCGCTCCTGGGCACCAGCTTTGGAGCTGCACCTCCTTCAAATCAATGTGCCAAGAATATTTTCGCTGCTGGGAAATGGGCTCTGCAGAGCGGGGCTGGCGGGGGGCAGCACCCCAATTGCAAGGGGTGGAGGGGGGGGAGGGGGGGTACGGGCCCATGGCAGGTGGCTCTTATTTAAGCCCGGGCTTCTCTTCTGCTCTTTGCCTTTGTGTGCCTGGAGAGGCTTTTGTTACAGCCTGAAAAGGCTGAATAGCTGCTGCATCTGTCGTGGGGTGAGGAAATGCTCAGCAGATGCCCTGGGGAGGAGGGGGCTGCGGGGTGGGGGGTCCCCGAGCATCCCCCTCCACGCTGGGCACGGACCCCCCCCCCCCGTGGGGGCTGCGGGCAGGGGAGCTGGCACACGGGGCAGGGTGGGTTGCACAACCCTTGCGGGCGAGCGGGGCCCCGGTGCGGCGGGTCTCCTTGTGAAAGCGCGGTGCAACAGCCGCCTCTTCCCTCGCCCCGTTTCCATCCTCCGCCCCGTTGCAAAATCGCCCGCAGGAGCAGGGACGAGGCCACCCGCTCCGACATCCGCCTCCGGAGGGGATTTTGGCTCGCCCCTCGTGCCCGCAGCCTCTTCGTGCCCAGCTCGTTGCTCGTCTCCAGCCGCGCGGTGGGAAAGCCTTCCCTGCGCTCGCCACGATGGCTCCAAGTCTTCCTCCAAGCGCTCCGATTCATTCAGACTCGGAGAACGCGGCCGAGCAGCTTGAGCGCCCGTGTCCGTTCGTGTTTGCTCGGCCTGAGCGGCGCCTCCAGGCTCGCTCCCTGTTTGTAGCCCAGTCTAATCTGAATAATTCTCTCCCGCTGGGACGCTCTTCCCAACCTCTCCATCTTCCCCGAGGCAAGCGAATGTGGAGGGTGACCTCTTGTTTGCGGCGGCGGGGGATGAAGCCACGAATCATAGAATCATTGAATGTTTTGGGTGGGAAGGGACCCCCAGAGGTCCCCCAGCCCAACCCCCCTGCAGGAGCAGGGACACCTTGAACCACATCAGGTTGCTCACAGCCCCGTCCAACCTGGCCTGGAATGGTCCCAGGGATGGGGCCTCCACCCCCTCTCTGGGCAACCCCTGCCAGGGTTTCACCACCCTCAGTGGAAAGAATTTCTTCCGTAGATCCAGTCTAAACCTCCCCTGCTTCAGTTTACAACCATCCCCCCTTGTCCTGTCACAGCTGGCCCTACTAAAAAGATTGTCCCCATAATCTGGGCAGAGCAGAAACACTCCCCAATTTAGGAAAGTGTCATCACCTCTGTCTGAGCGCTGCTGGTGGTGGTGGGTGTAGGCAGTGGGGATGGGGTTAAAGCAAAGGTTTATACAAGAGCCACCATGATGTGGGGGAGGCTTCCTGAGCTGCAGGTTTCCTCCTTGCTGCCTTGTGATGGAACCATGAACTTCCCTGCGTCTGGTAACATAATTCCTCTTACGGGCTTTGGGACTCGTGATTTTATTTCTCTTCCGTAGTTTATAACCGGTAAAAGTGGAACGAAGCTTTGCTGCTTCCGTGCCCTTCTGCTAACAGATGATGGGACGAGGGGGAATGGTCTGAAGTTGCGCCAGGGCAGGTTTAGGTTGGACATCAGGAAAAACTTCTTCACAGAAAGGGCTGTCAGGCTCTGGAATGGGCTGCCCAGGGAGGTGGTCGAGTCCCCACCCCTGGGGGTATTTAAAAGAAGGGCAGATGAGGTGCTTAGGGCCAGGGTTTGGGGGTGGGATGGCAGTGTTAGGTTAAAGGTTGGACTTGATGATCTTAAAGGGCTTTTCCAACCAAAGCAATTCTAGGATTCTGTGCTTGTTCCCTCTGAACCGCCTCTGGCAGAGGCTGGAGCAGCTTCGAGACCGTGGGGTGAGGACCTGTGGGCTCCCTGAATGTGCTGGCATTTAAAGCAGGAGACAGACACTCAGGAGACGATCAGCTTAATCCGGCCCCCCCTGGCGCTGTGCCCCATCGGGTGGGCACGGGGGGCGACCGGCGTTTGCCTTCCTGTCCCTGCAGGGTGGGAACCGCGGGTGCAAAGCATCCAGCTCCGGCTCTACGAGCGTGCTGAGCAGCTGGTGCCAGTTGGCAACCAGTTCACGGGGAAAGATGAGAGGAGGCAAATCCTTTGAAGAGAAACCCTTTTGCTTCAGTGGGAAAAAATGCTCCTTGCCCCGTGCTAGCCGGGAACCCGGAGTCGGCGTGCGCAGTTTGGGCAGGGAAACCTCTGCTCCGCTCCCCTGCTGATATCGGGAGGATGACGGCCTGCCTTTCTTTACTGTGGGTTTATTTTTATTGCAATTTAAGAACAGTTTATTTTAACCCCCATGGTGCAGACAGGACCTGAGGGGAGCTCCTCGGGGCGGCATGGGGACGTTCCTGTGGGTCCTGTTGCAGGAGGTCGTCGGGGGGGCCGGTTGCCGCACGGGCAAGGCGTGCGGTGTGTGCTGCTCTGCTGGGATCCGAGGTGAAGCGGGAGTGATTAAAATACACACGGAAATAAAAATACCCTGCCTGCAAGAGCAGCTGGAGCGCCTGGGGTGAGTGTGGAGCCAGAGCAAAAGAGGGGCAGCCCTGGGAAATGAACAGCTCGGCGTGCCGGTATATGCCTGGTCCTCAGTTTTCATGGAAATTGCCCGTGGGAGATGAGTTTTCCCTTGCAAGCTCTCGGACAAGGCTGTCTTGCCGAGCTGAGCAAGCGCAGCGTGCTCTCCTGGCTCGCCGAGGGGCTGCGGTGGTACCCGTGGTGGTACCCGCGGTGGTACCCGCGGCAGCGGGACGGTGTCCATTGGGACCCCCTGCCGTGGCAGTGGAGTAGGGAGCTTCTTGGGTGAATTTGCCGTGATTCATGGCCCATCATCCCGGGAGGAGGCGGCGAGACTGAATCAGCGGTGCCTGAGGACGCGCGCAGGCGAGGGAATGTGAGTGCGGGCGGCTCCAGCCCCCCCTGTTTTCTCTGGCACCTTCCTTCGCTGCACTTGGTGTGAGATGATGGGGGGTGTGGGGGTGTGGAATTCAGCTCGACGTGCTGCTGAGCCAACGGGACAGAGCCCCCAGCCCTTTCGTTTGGGCTGAAGCTCGTTTCCGATGCCCGCGGGGAGCGGTGGGGCTGGCTGGAGCCCCCGCTTGGTCTGCAGCCCCCATCCTCACACCGTGGAGGTGGCTTGCCCCGGTTTGGGTTTGCTGGGTGGGTGCTGTCCCCCTGATGAGCTCTTCCGTTTTGTGGAGCCGCTTCCAGGCTTTGCCTTTCAAAGGTGGTGAAAAACCTGGAGCTGCTGCAGGATCCCGGGAGGAGCCTTTGCTGCCGGGGGGTCCTGAGCACGGAGGGGCAGGGGCTGGGGGGGCTGGACTGTGCCGACCGCTGGCGGGGCCGGCTTCGGAGCCCTCAGCTTGCGGGTTTTAGCGAAGCTAATGACTCTGTTCAGCTTTGCACGTAACTAATTTCTCTCGCAGCGTGTAATGGCTCCTGGGGGAGCTGGGCTGAGCCAAGGCACAGGATGGCAGCAAACGCCGTCTGCCGAAATCTCGGAGGTGTCGAGCTGCTGCGAGGGGAGCCGAGATGCAGCTGAAAGCCAAATTTCCTCCCTAATCGCAGTGAGGGCGGAGTGGCCCTTTCCCTCCTCTCTCTCCTTTCCTGCGGGCAGCGTCCCCGTGGGAAGCGGAGATGGGACGGTGCAGGGCTCCGGGGTGGCACAGCTCTCCCGGCTGTCCCCCGCGGTGTCGAAGGGACACTTGTGTAACTTGGGGATCTGGTTACTGCCCGCCACGGTGCCCGGGCTCAGCTGCCCCCCCCTCCCCAGTGCTGGAGCCCTCTGCTCCGGTGAGAGCCCAGCAGGTATCGCAACGCTTCCTGTCGGGAATAACGCAGGGTTGGATTTCCACGGCGCCCTCCCTTGGAAGGGGAGCAGGAGATAACAGAGATGGAAAAGCTGAACTGAGGGCAGCTGTGGGCTGGTGGGGGTTTCCAGCAGGTTGTTCATCTGCTGCCATCTCCCCTCTGCAAAGGGTTAGCTCTGGATTGTACTCTGGGTTACGGCGGTTGCAAAACCTCCCACTTTTTGAAGGTGGTGGGAGGGCAGAGTGTCCCCAGGCTGGTACCCTCAGCTGGGGTGGGATGGGGGCAGCTCGCCCTTGCTGAACCTCAGGGAAACACGAGGTGCTTTTCCCATTCCAGCCTTCTCATTGCAAGCCAAGAAATATAAATCCTTCTGCCCTGGATACCGGAGCTAAATTAGGGACCTGGGTGGTGTTACCATACACACCCACATAACGTTGGATGCGGAGTTCCTGTGACCGGAGCCGTGCCTGTCCTGCCAGGACGTCCCCCACCGCTGGTTCCACTGCTGCCTGTGGCCGAGGGGCAGCGGAGGGAGCGGGAGGGAAAGTCGTCGGCTGCGGGAGCTGTTGGCCACCGCCTGGAGAGGAGAAGCTGCTGGAAGTGCTGTCCTTGCCCTGCCTGGACCAGGAGCAAACGGTGCCTTCCCAGCCCTGCCCCGTGCTCGGCATGTCCCCAGCTGCGCGGTGCTTTGTGCCGAGGGCAGGACGGAGGTTGTGTGGGTGCAGCGGGTGATGCCGGGTCGCTTCTGCCATGGTTTGGGCATCGCCGTGTCCCTGCTGCCTCCCCCTGCAGCGGTAATGGCCTTCCCCCCGCAGCCTCATTCCATCTGCCCTTTGGCTCCCCATCACGCCGCTGTCACCTGCCACCGGGAACGTTTCCTAAATAGCCCAAATCCTTCTGGTAACGAGGATAATCTGCTCCTCTCCCAGCTGGGCGAGCAGCCCCTCCATCGCCTCTCCATCCCGCGGCTGGCAGGGGAGCGGAGGGGGGGCTGGCTGGGGGTGCAGCCGAATGCAGCCAGGGCATTCCGAGAGCAGCTCTTTGCTCGCCCGAGGGTGCCCGAGTACAAAAGCAAAACATCAGGGCCGTGCTGGTACAGGTAATGGAGGCTGCTACCTCCTAGTTCATTAAAATACAATTAAGCTCCTTTTAAAAGCGCTCCGAGTGACCTCTAAAAATTGGAGCTGTATTTCTGTACATCTCCTGTTTGTCCTGTGCAGAATGATGTTAACACTCGGCTTCCTGCTGTTCTATTTTCCCAGCGCGTAATTACAAATTGGCTGTTTTGTTTTTTTTTTTTTTTTCTCTTCAGCTTCCTGGCTCCCCGCGCCAGGCTCTTGGGAGCGGAGCTGCAAAATAACCAAGCTTTTCTCCAGGCCCCTTCCTTGCCTGCGCAGGTGCTGGGGGGGGGCTGGTGCTGCCCTGGCTTACGGTTTGGGCAGGATCTGGTTTTTAGGGTAATTGAGCAATAGAGGAGCGAGGAGGGGCTGTCCAACCTCCTGCCCTGGCTTCCTTTCGCCCGGAGGCTGTTGGTGCAAATGATGTCGAATGGTTGTGCAAAGGGTGGCTCGGCCACTTTGGTCCGTACCGAGCCTCCGGGTGGTTCGGTGCCAGAAGCCACCCTGTGCCCCGTCCACCGGCGTGGGTTTCTTCCGCCTTGGGAAGCGGGAGAGCCGAGGGGGTGGGAGACTGGTAAGACTGAGAGGGGACCTCATCAACACCTCCAAATATCTCAAGGGTGGAAGTCATGAGGACAGAGCCAGACTCTTCTCAGTGGTGCCCAGCGCCAGGACAAGGGGCAATGGGCACAAACTGAGACATAAGAGGTTCCAGTTGAACAGGAGGAAGAACTTGTTGAGTGTGAGGGTGCCCGAGCCCTGGCCCAGGCTGCCCAGGGGGGCTGTGGAGTCTCCTTCTCTGGAGATCTTCAACCCCCGCCTGGCCACTGTCCTGTGCCCCCTGCTCTGGGTGAGCCTGCTTGGGCAGGGGGGTGGCACTGGGTGAGCTCCTGAGGTCCCTGCCAACCCCTGCCATGCTGGGATTCTGTGACACCCAAGGGCGGGGGTGACGGGTGGGTGGCTGAAGGGTGCATCCCATTTGTCCCTTCCCCTGAGGCAAAGGGCGAGCGTGGTTGCGGGCAGGGACGCGAGCTCCCCTTACTCTGCCAGGGCTCCCGCTCCGCGAGCGTTGCCTTTATAAAGAGGCAGTGAGTGTCTGTTGGGGCTGCAGCGAGCATTAACCCGTGTCCCTGGGAAACCCCCGCTGCGCCAGAGGGGTCCTTGCCACGCACCGGGCACCATTTCGGGTCCTGCCAGGCCAGCGAAGCATCCCAGGGGCTGATGCTCCTCCGCTTGCCGGCTGGGCGCTCTCCTTCGCCGAGCAGCCCCAGGAGCTCGGCTGGGAGAGGACAGAAGGGTAAGAAATAACATTGCTGTGTCTGTCTTGGTAAAATGACCAAACCCGGTGATTCCTGCCGATGCACACGGGGCGTAGGGATGCATTTCCACGTGCCCCTGCACCGAGGTGCAGGCTTGCTCTGGGGTGTTGGGCTGAGCCCGGCCCCGAGCTGCCGGAGACAGGAAGGAAAATGAGCTGTGCTCAAGATAGACGTGTTTGCTGCTCTATATTTAGGAGCGTAGTAATTAAGGCTGGTTGTTTATCCTGACAAACATGGTAATTAATAGTCTGTGGCGGAGGAGCAAATCTTTCCTGCACCTAGGAAGTGCGAGTTGTCTCTGGGAAGGGCAAGGGGCCTCGTTAAAGAGCGGCTGCTGCTTGTGAGAAAAGCTACTGTTTAGGGAACATCTGGCTGTTTGTGTTGTCCCCTCCCCAGGCACGCACGGCTGGGTGCTGGTGGCCTCTGAAGATGGGGTGCGGGTGCTGTTGTGCCTGGCCAGTGTGTAGGGGCACGGAGCAGGAGGGTCCTGGCAGTCCCAGGGAGCAGAATGCTGATGTATGGGAGGCGATGGGGGGGGCAGTGGCTGCCGGGGGGGGGGCTGCAAAGGGGAGAGCGAAGATGCTTGGTGGCACCCAGGGGTGCAGCGGTGTAGGTACCAGCGTGCAGAAGCTTGTTGATCAATGCGGTGGGAATTGTTGGTTGGTGGCACGGGCTGGCTGGGCACCGGGGAGGCGTCGCAGAGGGCAAGGAGGCGGCAGGCGGCGGGGATAAGCTTTTGCCAGCCTCGGAAGGGAGGGCAAGAAGCTTATGAGGGCGGGCGGCTTCGCGCTCTTCCCACTAGATGGGGATGGAGGCATTGCAGAGAGCGTGCCGGAGCTCAACCCGATGGTGCCTGTGCAGGGAGCACCCAGAGAGGGCACCCAGAGAGAGCACCCACGCTCAGCCTTCGCCTCTGCGTCTATTCCGGGTGGGCCCTGTGCCAGCAGCCCGGCTCTCCTGGAGGGGGGGGTTCGGGGCTGACGGGGTCTGGCTTCTCCCACAGATGCTGCAGGACTGCCCGAAGGCCCGCAGGGAGGTGGAGCTGCACTGGAGGGCATCGCAGTGCGCGCACATCGTCCGCATCATGGACGTCTACGAGAACCTCTACCAGGGGAGGAAGTGTCTGCTCATCGTCATGGAGTGGTGAGTCCCCGCTGGCGCCGCTGCGGGTGGGCTCTCCCCACCCGGAGCTCCCACGGTGGTGGGGTGATGCTGAACGGGGCCGGGGGGTGAGGGGGGTGAGCACCTTCTTGTGCTGCTGCCGGGGTGCTGGGGACCCCAGAGGTTGGGGGAGGCAGCCTGCGAGCCGTAGGGATGCAAGCCCTGGAAGCGGTGCTGCAGCGCTGGCGTTGGGGGGGGACGGCAGGAGCGGCGCTGGCTCTGAGTCATTCTGAAAACTCCCTCGGCTGTCGGGAGGCTTCGGGCCTGTGGTTCTCACTGCAGATAGATCATAACCAAACTCGCTTTGGCCATCGAAAGTTGGGGTAGTCGGCGGGTTCCTGGCAGCCCAGCAGCCTGCGGCGGGGACTGCTGGGCAGCACGCAGCCGAGCCGAGCTGACGCATCTATTAGCACCGTTGCGCCTCTTGCAGCGGCGTCGAGTTACTCTGATTCGGGTAGATGTTTGATATAACCTGGGGAGGAGGAGGAATGAAGGGGAAAGTATTGAAACCACATCCCAACCGCAGCTGTGATTTGATGCAGCTTCCTTGCCAAAACCTCTCCTCTGGCAAGCCGGTAGGTTGCCTTGGGGGGGGGGGGGCAGCGGGTGTGAGGAGCGCTGCGAGCAGTGCCGGGGCCGGCGGCACGGCCACCACCCGAGCAGCTTTTGTGTGGGAAGAGGCTTCTGAGAACTGAGCCAGGACGCTGGGCAGCCGGGGATGGGGAAGGGTTGCGCGGCGCATCTGCTTGCACGGGGAGAAAGCAGGAGCTGAAGGGTAGGAAACGAGTCCCCGGGGCAGCGACAGCTCCCTGCGGCGTGGCTCTGCCAGAGCTCCCCGAGGGATGCTCTGGGTGTAAAGCCCATCATCGCAAGGCCGCGTTGGGCTTCCAGCGTGAGCAGGGTGCGCCTCCTCGCGCGCTCCGGGCAGCGGCTGCGCGCTATCGGTATTGCAGATGTCCAGCCAATGTCAAGGGTGCTGGCAGGAGATGCTGGCTGCGCTGGGAAAGCCAGAAACCGTTTCTGCTCGAGTTAGATAAGGCAGGGACAGGAAGCGCCATTACCCCTGTTCTCAATGGAGAATTATCCCTGATCTCACTCCTGATCTCTCTGGGAGCTGAGGTTTTTTTCCTTAGGGTACCTGGGGAGCCTTTGGCTGGGGAGGGAGCCACGCCAAGGTTTCCATGCTCCTTCTCCAACACCTTACGTGAGAGCTTGCTCTGCTGCAGCGGGGTTCAGGCTCTGCCCCCTCCCAATCCCATC
>JADKXX010011278.1:0-47732 GCA_017310255.1 Butorides virescens | reverse complement strand
TTTTTTTTTTTTTTTTCTCCCCTCCCTGTTGCATGTGGGGTTCAGCTGGGCCCAGCATAGGGTGCTGCTGGGATTGGGGTGCGGGTCCTATGTGGCAGCTCCCAGCTGCGGCGGTGCTTGCGCCAAGCGTAACGTTGAGAGGCTGAAAGTGGAACTGGGAGCTGCCGGGGTCCCGAGCTGAGCTGCCTCCGCCTGACGCAAACCCGCCCCTGTGCTCTTACAGATGCTTAAACCAGCACTTTTTACACGCTGGTCTCTGGCAGACGGCTTGGTGGTGTATCTGGCAAGGAGGAAACACTCGAGTTGGCTTAGAAAAGCCAAGCCTGGCAGGCTGCGGCTCTTTATGGTGCTTTTCATGCATTTGCAAAACCTGGCGCTGTGCTGTTCTCCTGCAGGTTTAGGGGAGCTGGGGCTGGTGCAAGTTTGCCCCTGTAATCGGTGGGGCACGGGGTGCGCCGGTGGCTCCAGCCCTGCGGGACCCCTCACCCCCAGCATCCTGTGTCACCTCTGGTGCTCTGTCCCCGAGATTTTTCTGCGATGGCCCCGGCGTGGGCAGGCAGGACAGGGCAGAATGAGCCCCACGCTGGGTTTTCTGGCAGAGCAGCCTGGTCCCATGTGGGCAGTGCCCTGCCCGGCTCTGTGGCTGATGGACCCCAAACCCGAGAGCCTCCGGATCCTCCCTCGCTGTCCAACGGGTGGGGGAAAAAATCCGGCTGGAACTCTGGGTCGTGTTTTTCAAGGTGTAAGTGATGCTGAGCTGGGGGCTGTGAACCGGGCTGGGCTGTCGAGGTGTCCCCTTCCCCTCGCCCCTGTGGGTGTAACGGAGGCACCCCAAACCCAAAGTCCCCTCTTTGCCTTCACTGCAAGGCTGTGCCTGGTGGGTGGAGGGTGCAGGATGGCAGGTTGCTGCTTTGGCTTCAGGTGTTTTGACACGGGGGTGCGTGCAGGGGTGGCACCGAACGTGTGGCAGTCGAGCAGGGAAGGCTCGGGAGCGTTCGTCCCCTTCCCGGCAGGTCCACGGGCCGCTCCGAGAAGTGCCGCCGCGGGATGCTGCCGTGCAACGGGGCAGGAGGGAGCAGAGTCAAATCCCACAGGGGTGCTGGAGACGGATGAGAAGAGGCGCTTCGGCGACCGTACTCCAATCCCACTTGCAAAAGCCGAGCAGGGAGGAGTGGTTTCTTTTGGCTGCCAAGTTCCAAAACAGTGAGCTAATACCTAAAACCCTAACAGTAAATCGTGTCCCTTCGCACCGCGCTGTTCACTCTACCCAAGCGGAAACGTGGACTGCACAAATACGCGCAGCACCCAGAGGTGTGAAGCACAGGCAGATTTTTTCCGGGGGCTCAGCCCGCAGCCGCTGTCAGCTCTGACAGGGCTTGCGCAGGTTCAACGTTTTGGAAAAAAAAAAGATTTTTATAAACAAACGTAATCCTAGTAATAAAACCCCGAGGTTGTCTCGGGAGGCTGAGGTTTGGGTTTCCTTTATTACTGAGAGCCTGTTCTGGAAATCATGGTGCTTACTGACACAAATCTGCACTCTGGTGGGAAGATTTGCGGCTTGAAATGTTTTCTGTCTGTGTTTGGGGAGGGAAGAGCAGAGCGGGGCTGGTACCGATGGCCACCCCGCTGCCTGCACCCCCCCGCCCGGGGCAGGGATTGCTCCCAGGGCTGCACCCCCCCCCATTTTGGCATTGGCATTGAAGCCAGCAGCGAAGGGCAGGTCTCCTGGGGGTGGCCCTGCCGCAGCTCGCCGGGGCTCTCCCGCGGGTCCCTGCTCCCAGCTTTGGGAGAGGAAGGGGTGGGCATGGTGTCACCCTCCCCTCCCCTCCACCCCCTGCTTCTCCCTTCCCCAGCAGAAATCTCTCTCTCGCCGCAGCGCACCAGACTCTTTCTTTCTGTCACCGCTTTCAGAGCGTCTGGCTAGGTGGATAAAAACAGAGGTCTGTTTTCTGTAAAGCTGTTGATACTAAAAGGAATAGCTGGGTCAGTGTGGGCGTTGGGTGAGAACAGAGGCTTACTCATGCAGGGCGATATTTTGTTGCTTCGGATTTGAAAGCAAAGTTTTTGGGCAGATTTGTGCAGAAAGCGCTGTAAATAAATCGGCTGGAGAAGAGCAGAGCTGGCGGGGCGCGCGGGGCCGTTTGCTCGCCGCTGGCGGGCGAGGATGGCAAAAGCAGCGTGAAGGAATCCAGCTTCGTTTGGGGGGAGGTGAGACCGATGCTGTGCATCGTGCTTGGGAAAAACGCTCCAAGGGGAGCCAGGATATGAAAAATCTTTGAAGCAGGCACTGATTTGGGATGTGCGAGAGATGGTGGCCGTGACTTTTGGCAAGCCCTGCCGGCCGCGGTGGGAGCGGAGCACGGAAACCTGGGGACGTGGGGCAGCACGGGGATGCCCTGGGCAGAGCTGGGACCAGTAAAGCAGGTTTGGATTTATGAGCACTCAGTGCCCCCCCCCCAGCTCCCCATACCCCCAATATCCCGGGCTCTCCAGTGCTTTTCTGCACGGCGAGGGCCTCAGGGGGGATGTATCTGAGCCGTCTGATACGGATGGATCTCGTGGTACCTTGTGAGCCAGCTAAGTCCCACCTTTGCTGTCATTTTACAGCGACATTTCCAGTTCCCTCGGCCCCGTTTTGCAGCCCCCGTGCCAGCCCCGGCTCCGAGGCTCCTGTGCCGCGAGCAGCCGTCGCTGCTGGGCTGGCAAAGAGTCGTGGCCCGAGGGCGCGGGGGAAAGGCAGCAAAGCTGCTCTGCCCCCCCTGGCTGCTCTGCCCCCCCTGGGCTCCATCACACCGGGGCTGCCTCCCCCGGGGAATTGGCGGTTTGTCACTGCCGCCACGAGCGCTCCCCTGGGGACCCAGGGTGCTGCGGCGATGGGGCGGCCGATGGGAGACCCAGGGCACCGGCGGCTGTGAATCCGAGCAACTGTCCCAGCAGGTGTGCTGGGGGGCAACTGGAGCTTTGAATGAGGTTTTTTCCTTTTCCCACTTTTCTTTTTTTTTTTTCTTGGCAGCAGAGATGCTCTGAAACTGTGCGGTATTTGGAAAGCGGAGGAAGTTGACCAAAACTGGATTTGTGAAGGTCTTTACTTCCTCCTCGGTAGCCCCAGCTGGTAAGTGGCAACACCGCCATCTCCATACTGATGTCACCCAACTCACCCTGACCTTTGCTTGGCCTTAAGATAGCTGATAGATGGCTGATTTCAACCCAAAGATGAGCCGCCACAATAAAGGGCAATGAGATAAACATGTGAGAGTCTCTCTTGCTAACTCTTCTTGAAACTACTTCGAGCCTAACTGGAAACCAGGAGTGGTGGTGCAGACAGCGAAATCCCACACCCACCGTCTGGAGCCTGGTGGCGACTGTCGGCGCTTTTGGGTGGCAGTGACGAGCAGGGGCTGGGCTGGTGTGCCAGGGCCTGGGCATGCGTGCTGCCCCAGCCCCGAAGGAGGGACCAGCCCGCTCAGCTTCCACCGAGGTGTGTGCCCCAGCATCTCTTCTTTTGGCAGCAGCAGGTTCCTTGGCCATCGCTCTTGGTCCATCCCAGAAGCAGGACCCACAGCTGGACACCATCCCCCATGGCTGCTCATACAGCCCCCCTCCAAAGGCTGCTCTCCCATCGCCCAGGGTTGGTCTTCAGCTTTGGAGAATTGTCACAGAGGGGCTGCAAAGGGCGTCCTCATCAACACCTACAAATATCATCAACACCTACAAATATCATCAACACCTACAAATATCTCAAGGGTGGGGGTCACGAGGACGGAGCCAGACTCTTCCCAGTGGTGCCCAGCGCCAGGACAAGGGGCAATGGGTACAAACTGAAGCAGAAGAGGTTCCAGCTGAACGTGAGGAAGAACTTCTTGACTTTGAGGGTGCCCGAGCCCTGGCCCAGGCTGCCCAGGGGGGCTGTGGAGTCTCCTTCTCTGGAGATCTTCAACCCCCGCCTGGCTGCTGTCCTGTGCCCCCTGGGTGAGCCTGCTTGAGCAGGAGGGTTGGACTGGATGATCTCCGGAGGTCCCTTCCAACCCCTGCCAGTCTGGGATTCTGTGATCCCTGGGCTCTGAAGGCTGTACTTGGTACCTCCAGGCACAGAAGATGCCCGGGCCCAAGCAAAATGACAAAAGCATCTGCAGCCTCCTTCCTTGGGGTTTCCCACCCTGCGGAGCTGGCCTCTAAACTTCGTTTAAGGTCTTCTGGGAGGGTTCAGGACCATTGCCCTCTTACGCTTTTGGGTTATGACTGGAGTCCTTGATGCCTCTTCCCTTGTTGCACCCCGTGCTGTTGTGGGACCCCTGACTTTGCCCTCGCTCCTGCGATGCTGGCGCTGGGCTGGCGTCGTTTTAGCCATATCCTAGGGAGCCTCCTGCCACGGTTTGAACCCAGGTTTGGAGAGCCTTTGGGCAGGTTCCTCTCCATACCACGTATCCGGAGCACACTGGGACAGAGCTGGTCAGGAGGGGCTGACCTGCCCCTCCGGGGAGCCCCAGCTGAGCTGATGCTCACATAGCCCTGGCTTTCCCCTGCGGCGCAAGGCCGGGCACCCGGAGCGAAACGCAGCCCCCCCCCCCCCCCGATGGGCGCACTTCCATAATTGCAGGTGAAAGCTCTTGGGTATCCAGCTGCATCCCGCGCTGCTGTAGACACCAAAGGATGCGTTTTGTGCCAACGGTTGTGCCTTGTTTTGGAGCTGAAGCTGCAGAATTCGACTTGAATTTAGATTTAATGTAACCTTTTAGCATCCTCATCCACCACGTAATCCATGTACGTGTGTGCTATGACGTAGCCGCCCAACGCTTCACACAAAATCAAGGGACTGTACGTGTGACCTGCTGACTCTGGAGGAATATGTGAAAGATTCACCGCAACATTTTTAAATTTTGGTAGTTAGTAGGAAAATAAACCCTCTCTCCTCACCCCACCTTGTTATTTTTAGTAGCAAACTTCCTGCTAAGGAAAAAAAAAAATATTTCTCACTATCAAGGGGATTGGTTTTGATCAAAAGGCTGGCTCTGCTCCAGGTAGATGATCAGTTTTGCGACTACCTGAGAGATGAATCACAAAGATCTCTGTTTCCAAGCCTGGCAAGGCACGAAGTAGCTGCTGCGCTTGCAAGGAGGGAGGGGAGGGGAGGCGAGCTGGCGGCGCTGCGTCTCCCCCCGCCCGGGGCC
Organism: Butorides virescens; assembly: GCA_017310255.1. Taxonomy (NCBI): domain Eukaryota; kingdom Metazoa; phylum Chordata; class Aves; order Pelecaniformes; family Ardeidae; genus Butorides; species Butorides virescens. Next base: position 42,564 of record JADKXX010011278.1, on the reverse strand, counting down.
GGGGCTGCAGCGGCGCTTTGCTGCGCTCCCACGGTGTTGGTCAATCCTGGACAGCCCCTGGAGGACAAACTGTGCTCCGGGCCCTCGCGGATGTGCGGGACAGGAAGGCGCGTTGTGCAACTGAGAGCGGAGGAGCCCTAAGCAGCCGTGCATCGCCGCTGGCTCGCTCCTGCCCTAAGTTTTCTAATGCCAAGGGTTATGATTGAAAGTAGATGTTTTTCCATGCAGGGGCTATTGGTACTTGCAGGCTGTCTCAAAATCCCATGGAAGCCAACTGCAATCTTCTGCTGGCCAAGCAGGCTTTGATTTAGGTTGCATTTCTGCCCTAGGTTGGTTGCATTTCTGCCCTAGGTTGGTTGCATTTCTGCCCTATGTTGGTTGCATTTCTGCCCTAGGTTGGTTTGTACCCAGGTACAGCTGATGGTAAACTATGCAATCTAAACCAGCAAAACTTTCTGTGAAAAATCAGATGATGGTGGTATTTTTCTAAGAATTGGGATCGGGCACGTCAGAGGGCTGTCAGGGTTTCCCGCAGCGGAGCTTGGCACGGAGTGGGCTGGCACAGCTAAACTGTGTAATGCTCGGAAACGCCGGATTAGCAAAGGACCTGTTAGCATCAGGCTTGCTGGAACCTGGGCTTAGAGGGCTCCTGCTGAGGGCTTGCTGGAGCCGGCTGTAAAATGAGAGGCAGTGATGGCTGGTGGTTTAAACCCAGCTCTAAAAGTGAGGTGCCCAGGAACAGAAGGCGTTTTTCACTAATGGTAAGGCGCTCTCCAGAAATTGTCCTGTTAGGTTAGGCCAGGCCCACAGGAATCCTGCTCTAGGCTTTTGCAGCCCCTTTTCCATGCAGGGAAGGCAAAGCTCTTCCGTGCCGCTCCAAAAATCCGAGCAACTCTGGCTGACCCCGCTGTGGGAAGCTGCGAGCAGGTTAGAGAGAGGGTGTGCAAGATGTGCCGATGGCAGCAGCTGGGGTCAGCGTTGCAACAGCTTCAGGAAATGAAGTTTCAGCTTAGGGAAAAAGAAATTTGGCATTGCTGCCAGGAAAGGAACCTCGCAGTCCAGCTCCATTGTCTGGAGCAAAGAATTTTGTTGCTTCAGGGTGTGATGAAATGGTGGAGACACCCTGCCAAGAGGCAAAGCGCAACAGATCGCAGAAGGCAGAGGTGGAAAATGGGAACCAGATTAAAGCACTGAATTGCCATCGCTCTCCAACTGAGGATTTCTACCTACACCGTGGGCTGGGACCTCCAGCTCCTCCTCCATCAGAAGGTCAGGGAAGCACCCCAATGTGAGCATCCGAGGGTCTGGCATGGATGGGAACCGATTCCTCTGCATCATCACCAGCCCCAAGAGTGAGTTGGTGCGTCCATACCGTGCTCTCTCACAGATTAGTAGATTGCCAGTAGGGATAGGACCCAAAAATGTCACGAGGTCCATGCGTCTGTGTAGCATCACGTCACCAGCCTGCTGCTTCACACCCGGCAGGCGCCCTGTGAACCGCTCTGGGGCTGAGTTTCAATACCAGGAGCTGAATCCTCCCCAGAGCCCCAGGACGTAGCAGGATAAAGCGCCTTAGCGCAAAGGGGAAAGCGAGCGGCTGCTGTTCCTGTTAGGTGGCTGCTTCTCCAGCCTGCCCACGGGTCTCTGTACGGCTGAGGGTAACCAGTCCCCAGTCATTGTGAAACCGCTCGCATGCGGAGGAGACGCGGGCAGGAGGTGCTCGGCTCCCCGGCAGGCGGTGGGGGGCTCGGCCGGCGGCAGAGCCCGGTGTGCCGCATGGGAGAGGAACTTCACCGAAACCAGGCACCTTTCTGAGAACCAGCCCCTTCGCTCCCAAAAGTCTCCACAACCCCGCACAACCCCCATTCACCAGCTGCAACCATGGGGAATTGCTTGGCTTTGCTTACCCCGGAGGCCCCTTTTGGTTTTAATTCACTTTTTTTAATTCAGTTTTGGTTTTAATTCACTTTCTGCTCTAAACAGTGCCCGCGGCAGCAGCAGAAGTGGTGCAATGCTTCCTCCGGGTTTGTGTGCCAGGGCTGAATCCCCTCCACCCGCCTCGAACGCGTCCCCCTGGGGCGCCCATCTCCACCGCCCGCATACGTAACCCGGGGGATTCGGCGACGGGGCGCGAGGGTGCAGCCGGGGGCTGCTCGGCTCTGGTTTCCCATCCCTGTCCTGGTGCTGCACCTGGAGCGGGAGGTGGGTGGCTCCTGAAGCTCCACACTGGAATGCAGGACCCTTACTGGGAAACAGCGAGGATGGTGAAGCAGGGTGGAATGGCCGGGTACGGAGCCTTCCCGACAATTGGTATGCTTGTTCGTTGTTAAAGGCTTTTGGGGGGGGGGCGGTGTCAACCTACACTTCTTTTTTCCATTGCCTTGCATCTTCCCATGCCGTTGGAGAGTTGATGAGTTTGTGATGGGAGCCTGCGGAGCTCAGAAAAGGGTGAGGACAAACTCTGCTGCACGGTGTTAGAGGAGAGAAACGTTGGTGTTGGGGCAGACGGTGAAACGCCCTCAGACTTGAAAGCCTGCAGAAAACTGATGGTTGGGCTTTTGCAGGGGACAAAGGGACAGCCGGACAGTTGTTTGACTTCCTAGAGGAGCAAGGCCTGTTCCTCTCTAACCTGTAGCTTTCGGGGTTCCCACCCTGCAGCGCTCTGGGCTCTGTCCCCGGAGAGGGGCGCAGGCAGGACCAACGCCGCCAGCACCTCCAGCTCTTGCCGCTCCTTGAAAGCCAAGAGCATTTGCTCGGCAACCTCACGTGCAACCCCTGCGGTGGCCCTGCTTGCCACCCCCACCCATGCTCAGACCGAAAACGCTGCTGGCAATGCCGGGAGCGGGACGGGGCAGCCCCCACCACCCCACGTGTGCCAGACCCCACGCCACGGGGGGGAAACGCGTGCGCCCCGGCACGCCTCTCGCTATGAGACAGCCGGAGCTGCCGCTCCCCCGCTTAACGGGTAAAGCCAGAGCACAGATGAATAGGCATCGGGCTTAGATTTCACTTGCTGAGCTACTGAAAGTGGAGCCCCACGGGGAGGGGGGGGGGATCGCTGCCTGCGGGTGGGATGTGCTGGGTCCCCAGGCTTGAAGGGATGCTCGGCGCTGGTGTCCTGCCCTCCGGCCGTGCCCGGTGGGCCCATGGGATGCTGGCCCCAAGGGCTGGAGACGAGCCCTTCCCAGAAACCAAGGCCCCAAGCAGCAAAAGTGCAGCTGTGGGGGTGCCGGTGGCATTGCACTCCTGGCTTTAGTAATCCTACGCCCTCCTGGAGCTGGTATTAGTCAGGCTCTCGCCACCCAGGCGCAGGTGAGATAAGAAAGTGGCAGCCTGCGAAGCCGTGGCCGCTTCCCCCCGCTCCCCTTGGGTAACGCGTGCGCCCAGCCGGGGCATGCCGCCCTGTTTTTGCTGCTCTACCTGACCTCTTTCATGACAAAAGCCCCAATTTCAGTCACGTGCTGCTAAAATCTAGGACGCAGAGAGGCACGAGCTGCGTGGGGCTGAGCGGTACAGCCGGTTAAAATTAAATAACAAGTGTTAACTATAACCACAACCGAAATCAGGAAAGTTCTGAAAGCTTTTGCAATTTAAATATAGTTAAAACGGCGTTTACTTGTTTTGATTTTGCCCCTTTAGTGCTTGAGGTCCCTCGTACTGCTAAAAGTCAGGTCCCTGGTCCTCGTGGCACCCGGGGAGGCTGAAGGGTCCCAGAGAAGGCGCTCATCTTCCTCATGCCTCATGTATTTTTTTTTTCCTATGACAAGAAAGTGGCCAGTGGGGTTTTGTTCCTCATGCCCAGCCCACGAGAGGAGACATCCGTGCCTGCCCTGCTGCGTTCAGGAGCCACTTCCACCCGTTCGGCTGGGATCAGCTCATCTGCCCTCCCCGTGTTGGCCAACAGGAGATGACTGAGAACTTTCTTGGCAGCTAGTACATGCTGTCCAGCGCCAGGGTGCTTCTGGCTTTCAGGAAAGTTTCTAAAGAGAAAAAAGAAAAAGCAGAAGAAATGGCCCCTTCGGGCAGCAGATGCTCTCATGTGTTGCCACTCTTGGCGTGTTCCTGATTTGAAGCGAAACTTGCTTACGTACCAGGGGGCAGCTGATGCTCGGGCACTTTGGGAGCCCTCAGGAGCTTTGTCCACGTGCACAAGTTGCAGCGATTAAATTAAAGCGCTTGTGAAATGCTTAACTTTTTCCATGTGCAAACCCAGCATCCACGCTCTCTTTTTTTTTTTTTTCTCCGCCTGGGCATTGCATCTTCCTGCGAGCTGGGATTGTCTCCGATGGAAGGAGAAAACAAAAAAAAAAAGTGGAAGTCGTGAGTCACTGCCTGCAGAGCAGCACCTTGCAGATGCCATGCAGTGGGGACGATCGCCGATGCGCCCGCTCCGGCGCTCGCTGGCAGTGATTCATCCGCTGCGGCTCAGCTGGTTTCACCATGAAACCCCCTGCCTGCGTGGCGGTGCGCTTAGGCAAGCCTGGACTTCGCCGGCCGCAGTGGGGTTGTCCCCGTCCGCCGGTCCTGTGCCACGGGAGCCCACCCCGGGGCTCGCTGCCCTGCGCCGGGGCTGTCGGAAACGTGCGGCTCCAGCCACAGACGGGGCTTCTGTTGGGCGAGGACCGACTGGGCTTTCTAAAGAGGAAAATGAAAATCAGGCGGTGGTTCTTGGTGTTCCTGTCTGAAGGCAGCAGCACCAGGGGCGCCGACCGATGGGGCGTGCGGGGAGGCAGCAATGGGGTTTTTATGGAGCTTTGGGCGCGTTGTGATGGGCTGGATTGGCTGCGCCATTCCCAGCGGGTTTGTTTCTGGCCTGATGGTGATGCTCTGCTCTTCAAGAGCCATGCAACTGCTCCTTGGGAACTAAAGGTCTGATAAACCTCCTCCTCCTCTGTATTTAGACCAAATCTCCAATTATTTTCCTCTAGGGTTTAATATTTAATTTTTTTTTTTTTTTTTTTTTTTTTTTTTTTTTTTTTTTAAACCCCAGGAGTGGCTTAACCTCATGCAGCCTGCACCAGATGGAAATCTCTGCAGCGCCAGCATCACCCAGTCGAGACGCAGCGTTTGGCCCGGTGAGAAGCTCAGACTTGCTTAGGCAGGCAGGAGTGGCTGCGGCCGGGCGAGTGACTCAGGCTCCCAGGTACTGGGGCTGCTGATCAGGCAGTGGGCTGAGCTCTCAGGAAGGAGATAACCAGCAAGGAAACCATTTGCTTCTGTGGGATAAAAAAAACCAGCAAACCACCATCTCTGACCTATGCGACAGTCTTACGCTGTTACCGTAACCCTCAGACTGACACTGAGATTGGCAAGAACTACATCAGCACGAAGCGATGGTGGATAACGCACGGCACCGCTGCCTGCAGCCTCCCCTTCGGCAGCTTTCGGGCTTGCATGAGAAGCAGAGGGTTGCACACAGAAGGGGTGTGCAGGGGAGCACCGTCCCATGGGGTTTTGCAGGGGAGACATTGTGCCCGGGGGTCTGATCACACAGAATCCCAGCCTGGCAGGGGTTGGAAGGGACCTCAGGGGATCACCCAGTGCCACCCCCCTGCCCAAGCAGGCTCACCCAGAGCAGGGGGCACAGGACAGCGTCCAGGCGGGGGTTGAAGATCTCCAGAGAAGGAGACTCCACAGCCCCCCTGGGCAGCCTGGGCCAGGGCTCGGGCACCCTCCAAGTCAAGAAGTTCTTCCTCATGTTCAGCTGGAACCTCTTCTGCTTCAGGTTGTGCCCATTGCCGCTTGTCCTGGCGCTGGGCACCACTGCAAAGAGTCTGGCTCCGTCCTCGTGACCCCCACCCTTGAGATATTTGTAGGTGTTGATGGGATCCCCTCTCAGTCTTCTCTTTTTCAGAAGTTCTTCCTTATATTCAGCTGGAACCTCTTGTGCTTCAGTTTGTGCCCATTGCCCCTTGTCCTGGCGCTGGGCACCACTGCAGAGTCTGGCTCCATCCTCGTGGCTCTCATGGCCCTGGTGGGATCCAGCACAGCAGGGGCAGGGCTGAGCCCCAGCCCAGCACTCCAGCTCTTGGCTCAGCTCATCTTGCCCACCGCTGCTTCAACTGGCTTTGAACAGAGCTCGTGCTGCGATGGCATCATGCTACTGTAGTAAAAGACCTTTTTTTTTTTTGTTGTTGTTTTCTTTCCCCCCAAATATTGACGGTTTTGGTAGGTGTTAGTAGCACCCAACACGTGCAGTGGGCATCAGGTCAGGGCGCAGCCCGGCGAGACGCCACGAGCGGGGAGCTGGGTGATGCTGGTGCTGTGGTTCTGGTTTGAGGTAGGTGTCACAAGTCACAGGGCTGACCTGTGTCGGTGCCTTGGGTGTCTCAGCTCTGCAGGCTGCCCTTTGGGGTTTCTTGGGGTTTTTTTTCCCCCTTTTTTTCAAGCAGTGCGTGCTGGCAGGGAGAGACTGTTGTGGACAGGGTTGGCCTGGCAACGGGAAAGGGTTCCCTGAGGACATGGCCAGAAATGAATCATGGTGATTGCTCCTCTGCTGGAAATGTCATTTCTCCATGGTAGATGCTGCCTTTGGTTGCCCAGATGGCTTCTGCTGGAATTTCCAGAGCACCCTTCCTAAATCTTCTTGGAGATGATGCACAGGTTTAGTCAGACGCGTGTTTGCGTGCTTTTGCCCACCAGAGCTGCGTCATGATGCAAACACCCCTGCGTTTTGGTGACACGTGGCATAGATTTCTTTGCACGTGGCTTGCATGGTGATCTAGCACTGAATGTCCCCTGGCTTTTGTTTCTCTCTCCCTCGAGCGACCCCGTGCCCCTGGCTGGAGCCTTGCAGGACCTTTCTGCAGCCCCCTCCACCTTCTCAACCCAGTTTTGGGGGAGCAGAGCTGCATCTCCCCACCGTGCCAGCTCCTCTCCCGCCCTGATGCCCCTGCCAGCCGGCAGCCCTCCCGTCCCGATTGCTGACTTGCTCTGCCTCCATTTTCTTCTGAATCAAACAACTCCTCTAGCATCAGGTACCTGGAAACCTTCGTTCTCCGTGCAGCAAGAGGCATCCCATCTGCTTCCTTCCTGTGGTTACTTTAACCAGAGTGACTGAGCTTTACTGAAAAACTCACCACAGCTGAGCTGATGCTGCCCTTTTCCCCACGCGGGGCAGAGCCCAGGCACCGCTCTTCCTCACGAGGGTCCTCGAGCCCCTACCTTGAGCTGGGGACATGGGCTCTGAGAGCTGTTTTCTGCCTCCCCTATGGAAGAAAAGTGATCTAGAAGGGATGAAAATAGGTGCAGAGGGGTCAGGGGAGGAGGCAGACCAGATCTGCCTGGGGTGAAGCTTCCAGCAGCGCTCCTAAGCGCAGCTTTTACTGAGAACCAAATAATCCCCTGGGGCAAATTCAGCACTTGCACTGACCAACACCAGGCTGAAGTCTGGGCAGAAACAGACTTAGAAATTGTCTTATTAACTGAAAAAATTGTTGTTTCTCATGCAGCGAGGAAAGAAAACCCAGCTGCCATTACACACCTGGAATCTGCTGGACTCACAAGTGAAGGGCTCAGAGCAGTAAAACCGAAAGAGGCTCAGAAGTGAAAGAGCAAGGTGGCCAGGTGGGTGCTGCCCCGGCTGCCGTGCGAGCTGGAGTTTGGAAACGGTTACGCTGGTTGAATTCTGGGTTTATTAATAGCAGAGCTGCAGATTCCCACCTGCACGGCTTGCTCGGTTCTGTTGGGGATTCAACTGCTGCGCGGACGGAGTCGCGTGCACAGATACCTAAGCCCCAGCCCCAGGAAAAGCAAGCGGTTCTGTTGTTAATTTATATTAGTCTAGTTTTTAGCTAATATCTCCTATCTGATCTAGGATCAAGGCCTCATCCTGACTGAGAACAAATGAGAAGTTAAAAACAACTCGGTAGCTCAACGGGGACAGCAGTGCTATCTCCGGTGAGTCAGGGGAAGGGAGGCGTAGGGATGTTAAAGCCCCAGTGATTATCGATGACTTTCAGGCACATAACCAGTTATTTAACTGTAAAAGCCGCTCTGAGAAGGGCGATGGCCAAAACGCCTGCTAAGAGAGGCTGGGGTGACCCATGGGGTACCTTGGGGCCAGTGTTTCTCTACTGTAAAAAATCGCTGGCAGGTATTTTGTTCCAGCAAATTTTGTCAGAAATTTGCATTTAAATGTGAGGACCTCGGGTCTTCTCACTTCCCTGGCCGTTAAGGCATGCAACGCATCCTCAGTCCTCCTCCTCACCCGGATCCCTGCCCGCTGGGCTCTTCCCCAGCGCAGTGACCCTCTGCACCGGTGCTGGTTTACAGCCCCGTGAACAGCTTGGAAGAAGAGAACAGAGGCTTGATTCACTAGGAGGTCTTTATTAGCAAAAATAAAAGATTTCTTTTCATGCAGATACACATGCAAAGGTTCACGCAGTGACAGAAGCTGTGGCCAAGGCACGGTGGCCCCACCAGCGCGACCGCCCCCCCCCCCCAGCAATGGAGCCGCTGGTGCTCTTGGCTCTCGCCGTGGCCATCCCTGCTTCTCCAACAACATTGAAGTCAAGGCATGTGGTGGAAAAATGAGTACAAAGCTGGGCTCAACAGGAGCTTAATGTGTCCCGGTAAGAAGCTTAAGTTAAGTTTTACAGTGTTTGGCTCCCAGGCTGCCCTTGAGCCGATGCCACCCATCCGACTGCAGCGGAGGGAGCGACTCAGAGAGCAGCATTCCTGCTTTGGAGCCGCCCTTGCTCCGGGATAACCAGTTCCCACGCGGGCAGGCTGCCAGCAGGAATGCCCTTCGGTCACCATGCATGTCCAAATAGATAAATCAAATATAAATAGCCTCTCTTCAGCGGTAACTTCCAAAGCCAACACCGAACTGATGCTTTCATCATAACCGGTGCCCTAATACTTCTAAATATTAGCAGCAAATGCCTCTGGGTTACGGCATTTTTCCCTCTAGCTCAGCACTTGTGGGGGCACGCAGGAGAGTGGGGCGAGGGGGAAGGGGAGCCTGGAATTCCGCAGCTCTCGGGGCACCGAAGCTGCTCTGGCTGCAGCCTTCCCCCGCAGCCCCCGTCTGCTGCGGCTCCTCGTGCGCAGGATTAGAAATAACACAGGATTAGAAATAACACAAACCCCAGTACTGTCAGTGCAGCGTTATGAATTTGAATGCAAATTACCCGAGCCACCTTAAAATGGTGGTTAATTAAATATCCTCTTACTTCGAAAAGAAAAAAAAACCAAACAACCCAAAACACCAGCAAAACAGCGAGTAAAACCCAATCAAAGACTGGAAAATCATAAGATTAACTCTTGAAAGTACAGAGTGGCTGACCCAGCAGCTCTGGCGGTCAGTTGACATCTAAGTCAAGTTCTATTAGAACCAAGCATTTCGTTCCTACTATTATTTTTTTGTTCTTTAACCTGAACTGATACATAGGCTGAAATCCAGAGGGGGGGTGAGCTGATCTGTCAGCCCGGCATGACCCCACGCTGCTCATGGGGTGCCCGGCCTCTTCCTCATCCACTTTGCTTTCCATGCACAGGAGAAAAAAAAATGCCCTCGGTTACAGTTTATGGTTATTTTGCTCAATGCAAGGCTATGGACTAATTTTGAATATTGCAGTGCCTAATTCCAATTGCAGAACCAGCAGCAGTGACATCCTTATGCATAACATAATCATAATCATAAACATTTGATTGCATAAATATACAGAGGAACAGAACAGCCGGAGAGTGCTCATTTGCTTAAAATTAAGCTTTGCTGAACTCAGGAGCTGGGATTGCTCCAGATCAGGCTCCCAGACTCAGTGAAATCGCTCTCGGGATGAGCTCTGCTCGATATCTGCTCTGCGGTGTTTTGAGGCTATGAATAAAATAGCACTATCATAGACAGTATTAAATATTGAACAATAAATAGTATTTTACAAGCTCATCACACGCTTCCTCACAACATATTGTAAACATAAACACTGAGGTATCAGAATTAATAAATACTAAATTCGGTTGGTAAAAAAAAACCCCAACACCCCACCACTTAAATATGATCCTGAACTTAAGGTTATTGGCCTGTAATTCTTGATTTGCCCCCTAAGATAACTTAATCCCTCGTGTGCTCATGCAGCCTAAAGTGATTTCGGAAAAAATAGCAGGATTTTGTGTGAAAGATGCAGCCCCCTGGGCGCGCTCACTTCCTCCTCTTCATCAGCAAGTACTCTTCGATGTAGTTGATGAAAATGTCAAACTCTCCCATGGCCTTATAGATTCCGTTCTCGTTCATCTGCAGGTGAAAGCCAAGCCCGTTTAGGTCTGAGGGTGACGATACTCGTGACATACAATCGCTAGACGCGTTCTCCCTCCACCTCCAGCCTCTCTGCCCGACCCCTCAGGTGAACCCACCAGCTGCTCCTTCGAGCATCTCCCTCTGGATTTCTCTGCCTTAGGTATTTATATTATTAAAGACTTCTGTGGCTTCTGTTCTCAGTCCTAAGTTCAACCCCGCAGTAAAATCCTCTGCCTCGCCTGGGGCGGCGGGTTCCTCCCAACCTCCGCGCCAGCGGGGACCTTACCTTATCGAACGTCTCCTTGATGTGCTTTATGGTTTTGCTCCTCTTCTCGCACGACGTGAAGAATCTGTGCTGCAAAGGGACGAGAACAACGGCTTCAACCACACGGGTTTCCTTCCCGGGGCGTGCGGCAGCGGCTCTCCCCTCGTCACTGCCGCCTCGCCGGTCTCCACCTTCCCCTTCCCCACGTGAGGCCATGGGGCGCTCTGGGGCAGCAACCGCCGCTGCTTTGCACCGTGCGCTGGTGAAACGAGTGCGGCGCCACCCGAGCACGGACCCCGACCCTTTCCCAGCCCCACGGCCAGTGAGGGGCTGGGTGAGGGCAGCCCCGCGGTGCTCTCTGCCAGGGGCAGGGCTGGCCCCATCTGACTCAGCCTGTGGCTGGTGGTGGGGTCGCGGCCGCACCAGGCGCGGTTTCGGGAGGCATCATCGTAGAGGCACGCAGCTCCGGCGCCCAGGTAAGGGGTAGACCCTCTGCCCTCCCTCCCCGTATCCCTTCAGCGAGATTGCGTTGGGTGGGGCTGGCTGCAGATGAGTGGTGCCCCTAATCAGAGCCTCTGAATCATCAGTATTTAGCTGATGAAAGCCTGGAGAGCAGGGACTAGGAGAACCCCCATCCTTACGGGATCTGCCTGCACCATCCTGACACCCACGCTCCTGCCCCCTGCTCCTGGGGACACCCAGCACCCGCTCCCCACCCTGCTGCCAGTCTGGGACTGGCCCTGCCTTGCACTGACTTCATCCCCCCGATGTGATGCTGAGCCCCACTCACACAGCGCTTCATCGTTGCCTTCAGCCTCAGCAGCAGGTTGCCCAGGTCGCCCATGCTCTGCTGGTGGTGCGTGCTGGTCCTGATGGCGCTGGGCAGGACCTCCTCCGTGTAGAACCGCATCATCTCCAACACCGACTGGCAGCCGAAGCTCCCCTGGGGCGAGAGGAGGTAACGGCGTTGAGATTGGTCACCAGCATGGGTGTGAGTGGGTGTTTTTAAAAATCAAAATCACGGTGGTGGTCAGAGCGCTCGCAGCACCTTAGCACCGCTCACTGCGGCTGCGATGTGGGGGGAACCGCGCCGCAGCCCTGCCCCAGGCGCACGTGCTACTGCTTGGCTGGAGGAGAACTGTCCTTGTCTGCCGTGGAAAATGCCCCAACGGACAATCTGCTTCCTTTCTTACAAAACACTGGCCGAAGGATAAGGGGCTTGGGTAAGGGTTATCATTCTTACCTTAAATTCATCGAGCAGTTCGGAGCTGAGCAGCTGGATGCTAAGTTCGTCATCTTTGGATTGCTGTAAAGGATGCAATAGAAATGAGCTTTACTTAGACAGGCAGTCAAGGCTATTTTCCCCCTTGCCCTGCCAAATTATAGTTTTCCTTATTGGCGTTTGCCTTTGCTTGGGTGGGACCATAAAGAGCACCCAGCACCGTTGTGTGCACAGCACCAGACACAGGAGTCACCCCCTCTTTGGTCCAGAATCTTGCAGTGCAGCTAGCGTTCGGTGAAGGCAGCAAGGTAACGAAATCACAAACTTCAGTAGCCTTGATTTCGTTCATGTGAAACTCCTCCCGCCGCTGCCAGCGCTGCACGCGCGCTTCGGCTGCCGCGGGCGTTTGTGTGAGCGCGCTGATGCAAACCACGCCGCTCCTGGGACGGGTGTCAAAGCCATGGCAGCCCCTGGGAGCGAGGGATCCCCCCCAGCCTGCCCACCCACTGGCTCGCCAGGGCGCGGGGGTGTCATCCTCCTGTTTTTTCTGGCTCTGTAAGTCTCGAGCCAAGAGGGGAGAAGGGACCCGCAGAGGGTGGGTGTTTGGTCTTGGGCTGCCGCTGGCGCCCCATCAGCTCTGAGCCCAGGGAGCTGCAGCGGGGTGGGCTGGCCAAGGTACCAAAGCTTTCCCGAGAGGTTAAAAATCTTCCTTCCCAATGTTAACCGGGAGATTTACAGTAAGCTTTAAGTCTAAAGTCTTGGCTGTGTTCATCTGATAATAAATACAAGCCATGACCTTAGCCCGAGATCTAACCTGGAGAATTATCTTGTTTTATTGCTAAAACACTCTGACGTTAACTAAAATAGCAACACAGACGTGCCCGACCACCTCTGTCAGTACGGACGCAACGCCAAACGATCTGAGCGTATCTTGTGCTGCTTTCTCAGCAACCCCGAGGCTCCCGTTAGCTGCGATGCAAAGCAGCGACCTTTTCCAGGCACCCCAGCAAGTTACTGTAGCTTTTCTCGAGTCATAAAATACCACGTTCAAGGCTTTTGTGGTTCCTTCAAAGACAAAATCTGCAGCAAAAGGTTTCCCTTTTCACCTAGTGTTGACTTCAGCGAGGCTGGACCTCATTGCCCTGAAGAAGGGACTATTTCCTTCCTATTAATTCAGTGAATAATTTGGTCTGCAACGTTTAGCCTGGGTAGTGAGGTTCACAAAGATTCACCGCGACATCTCTTGAGTTCATTGCCACTAAAAAGAGGAGGAAAACTTTTGCGCCTTGTCTCTCAGCGAGCAATGAAACTGAACTCCTCTCGCTCACCCCCATCAACCCCATAGCACAACACACGACCAAATCATTTCTGCCGGAGGAGGAAGCTGCCTCCCTCATCCAAATCACTGAACTTTGCAAAAAAGAAAAGCAAAACGAGAAGGAGGGGGAGAGGCGAGCAGGGTTATACTTACAAAATAATCCTTGATTTCCTCAAACTTGATCCTCAGCTCTTTGAGCTTCGCAGGCAGGAGCTCCGAGAAGTGGAGGCAGCTGGGCTCGGGGGGCGAGCCCCGGGCAGGCAGGGTGCTGGCAGCCAGGAGCAGCAAGGCCAGGGCTGAGCAGGTTTGCATGCTGTGAAGATGAGCTGCTGGCCTCTCGGTCCAGCTCTCGGCTGAATTTCACAGGAGGGCAAAAAGCAGATCTGCAGCCTTCACCTTGATGGAGCCCCTAATTTATACTCTCAAAACATCTCTCAATTTCCTCTCCCCATTTCCTGGCGAGCAATATTGGGGTTTTAAGTCATTCATTAAAACCAAATGTCACTTGGGTTTCCCGTCAACTTGGGTTTCCTGTTCTCTTGACCCCCCTCCTCTCCTCACACCCCATCAAATCTTTTGTGCTTAGACTCTGCATTTTTTTTTTTTTTTTTTTCATTGCTTGCTTCTTGTAAATTTAAATGTGGCTGAAGAGGAAAGCTTCACATATAAGGCGAAGAAGAAAAGGTGCTGTGTGAGGTTACTTCTGCATTCTCACAGTTAGTTTTTATTTTTAGATGAATGCGCTATTGTTAGGGGAAAAAAAAAGTGTTTCTATATTTAAACCTCCATATCAAACCTGCACTTAGGATCCCCCGCACCGTGCATAACTCAGCAACATTGCTCTTCATGAACCTGCACAAATACCCTGCCACCTCCTTTGGCCTTCTAATGCTGTACTGCAAATGCACAGAATAGTCTTATATCTTGATTTTTATTTTTTTTCAGGCTGAATTTTCATTGCCTTCAGCAATCTAAAGGCTTAGCTCCCGAACTGCAGCTGGCGGTGGCTGACTGCTATCGGGATTAGCCCTGTGATGTGTCAGGATGGGGTGGAGGAGCCCAACCTGACCGGGACGCGCTGCTTGTGCACGGCTGCCGGGTGGGAGCGGGGTCTGTGCCATGGGAGCCACCGCTCTGCCATCGGTGCGTGGTCTTAAAGTGTCTAAGCAGGTCATGAATATTCCTGTTTCTGGCTCTTTAATCCTATTGCATTTCCTAGAAATGGACCCCTCCGAGCAACCCAGTGCTGGCTCTGCAAACTGGGTGTACTGGGTGAACTGAGACTTATGTCCCCGCTCAGATAAAATTGCCATTTCAAAGCTGAAGATAATTCCTCTGACGTCTCTCTCATTTTCCGATTCTCTCTCGTTTTCCGATTTCCTCCCTTTCATGCTCCTTCTATATATACATCTGTACACACCCCCCCTGCTTCCTCGTGATAAAGAGTTCACTGAAAAATTTAGGAATCTGTTATCCAAGAAAGAGAAAGTGGAGGTGAACTTGGCCTTTCTGAAATCAGAGGGGTTTCTTCGAAAGCTCCCATGTTATTTTGAAATCATGTGTTCTTCCCAGCCTGCCTCCAATACATTGCTTTGGACAAATTGCTTCAATCCTCATTTCCTTCACTGCACCAAACCTCTGTTAAGTTGAATTTGCAAACCTCAGTGGATGAATTTGTTGCAGAAAAAAAAAAAAAAACCCACCACTGGAAAAAGGCAAATTCTTGTTTGTTACCGTATATTTAATACTTTTATTAGTTTTGGGAGCAAAGAAAGTCTGCTGTATGAGTAAGGGAGGTTAAGCATCAGTAAGTGAGGGTGTTGAGGGGGAGACAATGTGGACTTTTGTGTTCTGATTTTTTTTTTTTCTTTTGTTATCAATGTTGCCTCTTCCTGGGGAGATGCTCCCGGTCAGCGGCTGCAGGGGCACCAGCTGATGTGAATCACAGCGTGTGTCATCCATGGGGTGACCAGTTTTTGCTCCCCGGCTCTAACGCAGCCGTGCGGTTTCTCCCCTTGACCGCCGGCAGAAGCTGTGAGAAAGGAGAAGAGCGAGCAGCGGCAGGTGGCTCGGGTAGTTCTAAACTCAGCTCATTTGCACGGGTAGGATCCCACCTTTCTCAGCCTTCCCCCTTGGCCCCCACCCTGGGAGACTTTTTTTGCTTATTTTGGATTGACTCGCACCTGCCACGGCTCAATAAAGCTTCACTGCCAAGACTGGGATGGCTGCTGAAGTTGTATCAGGGCATCGAAACTGGTGTGGGAAGGGCAGAGGGTGCGATGCTGTCGGGGGCAGTGCCCCGCAGCGGCTCCGCAGGCAGCTGGCCCTGGACCAAAGCTGAGAGCCAAACCCTTTGGTGAAGGATGCAGCCCCCAGCACTTCTCTGCAGATCGGGTCCCCCGCAGTGGAGGGGTCCCTCTCAGCCTCAACTGGAGGTTTGGGTGCTGGTGTGTTCGTGGATGCAAAGCAAAGGGTCTTTGGGCCCCCGGGAACCTCCTCTGCCATCGGCGGGAGCGGGTGCAGCCGCGGCGCGGCGCCGGGAGCCCTCCTTCCTTCCTGCCGAGGAGCTGAGCGCTCATTTCCAAACTTCTCTTATTTTGAGCAATCTGTGGGTCTCCATGAAGTCATTTCAGTTTGACACCCAAAGCATGCCGAGCGGTTCTCAGTCTTGTGCAATTCCCTCCTCCCTGTTTTGGAACCTGGTTTGTATTTTTTTTTTTTTTTTTTTTTTTTTTTTGGTACAAGCGTAAGCCCGATGTGTCCATTCCACAAAGGAAACTCTGGCCTGCGCACGGTCGATATTCTGCTGTGTTTACCTGTATTTCCTTTGCCGTGTCAGAGATCTTGACGGTGCAGTTTCGCTCTGACTCATTCGTGCTTACTGCTGTGGAAATGCATTGACTCTGCAGTACTACGAAGTGGTTGCATGAATGAATAAAGCACCTTTTCCTAAAGAGTGTCCAGGGGACGTGGGTGTATTTCTAAACCTTTAGGAAACAGCTTTCATGATTGCCAAGAAGATCATTTCAGGAAGGAAAGTGTGTTACTCAAAAGCCATTCATACACTTTTACCGCACCTCCCACAAACTTCTAAGAGCTGCGTGTTCGCAAGAAATACTCAGCAGGACAGCAGAATTACCTTTCTGCAGTAAAACAGAGGCATTTTAGGCAAAAGCTTTCCCCCACGGCGTGGCATGCGGAAAGGTTGGTCCTGGGCAACCTGCGCTGGCTGACCCTGCACAAGGCAGGGCTTGGGCTTGGTGGTCTTCAGAGGTCCCGTCCCCTGGAGCAGGGTGGCATCTCCTGCTTCTTGTTAAAGGGGCTGCCCATGTGTGCAGCTTGTCTTATGCTGGCAAGGTTTTATGTGGGCAAGTTTTTACATTTTTATGCCTTCTAGGTCCCTCTCATTGCTTTTGGACAGAGGAACATTGTATATTTGATGCATTATCTATTCTAGATATAGCTTGGAAGATCCCCTAGATTTCCAGGCTATTATAAGGGTGTGTTTCTTTCTTTCCTTTTAAAAAATTCCCCATTTCTCATCCCTTCACATTTGGGAGATTTGCTGCCAGTGACGCTCTGCAGGAAGCAGAGACTTGGTGGCATTTATTTGGTTGGTGTGAAGAGCGGTTCTGAAGCAGCCCCTTCAGTGGTGACTAACAGTTCCTGATGGGTGAAGCAGAGAGTGGACTGCTTTTTTTTTTTTTTTTTGAATTCTTTTTGCTGGCAAGGCATGACGTTGGATTTTTCACTTCTGGAAACCTGCTTTCTAGCACCCTTGTCGGAATTTGCAACGTGACTCACATCAACCTCAACAGGTAAATCCCAAATTACTCTTTGGAAATTTAACCAATGTCACTGCTTTGTCTTGTAACATCTAAGTGTCTAGAAATAAGTTACTAACCATGAATGGAAGGCGCTATCGTGACCTTGATGTGACTTCTAATATGACATAGATGGAGTCTTACATAAGAAGTTCTTAGCACATCCAGAACTTTCATTTGACCTAAATCAAGCTGGAATCGTCACCCAAAAGCACCAAGTAATGGAGACTTCCCCCCGTCTGTAGACTTAGTGTTTCGGTGATTAACTTAACTGAGAAATTTTTGCGCTTTTTTAATTGCATACATAAACCTCCTGATATTTGGAAGTCTGCTGCAGCCTGTGAGGCAGGTAGAGAGTAACATCCCTATTTAATATCCTGCCCTGGGATTTCGCTTTGCATGTACTTTGCCATTTTAACCAGGCCTCTGCCAGACGAATGGTGCTGCCCTCGTCCACGTGAGCCCATTTCCCATTCCACAGGGGAGCAGCTACAAATGGAGGTGTCGTTGCCTTTCTTCTCTTTTCTCCTGAAATAAGTTGTTGGCGGGGATTTTCTGATGCTCACAGCGATGTGTTGTTTCTGTCTTCATAGAAACCGATGAGATCTCAGCACGGGCGTTTCAGGGAGCGGGGAGCGTGTGCTCCGAGCGAGCAGGGAGGATGAATAAGGTTTTTCTCAGAAGAACGCTGTGTGTTTGCAGGTAAGCCAAGAAGGTAAAAGTTTGCAAAAGTGGTCAAATACACGGTCCATCTTAGAATCACAGAATCTTTTAGGTTGGAAAAGCCCTTTAAGCTCCCCCAGCCCAACCCTTCCCCTACCCCTGCCATCCCACCCCCAAACCCTGGCCCTCAGCACCGCCTCTGCCCGGCTGTTAAATCCCCCCAGGGGTGGGGACTCGACCCCTTCCCTGGGTAGCCCCTTCCAGCCCCTGACAGCCCTTTGGGGAAGGAATTGTTCCCCAGGCCCAACCTCACCCTGCCCTGGCACAACTTGAGGCCGTTGCCCCTCGTCCCATCGCCCCTTCCCTGGGAGCAGAGCCCGACCCCCCCAGCTCCCCCCTCCTCTCAGGCAGTTGTAGGGAGCGATGAGGGCTCCCCTCAGCCTCCTCTGCTCCAGGCTGAACCCCCCCAGCTCCCCCAGCCGCTCCCCAGCAGCCTGGGGCTCCAGACCCCTCCCCAGCTCCGCTGCCCTTCTCTGGACACGCTCCAGCCCCCCCAGGTCCTTCGGGGAGGGGGGGGCCCAACCCTGACCCCAGCAGTCGAGGGGCGGCCCCCCCAGTGCCCAGCACAGGGGCACGGTCCCTGCCCTGCTCCTGCTGGCCACACCACCCCTGATACAAGCCAGGATGCCGCTGGCCCTCTTGGCCACCTGGGCACCCTGCTGGCTCCTCTCCAGCCCCCTCTGGACCAACCCCCCCAGGGCCTTTTCCACCGGGCAGCTTTCCAGCCCCTCTGCCCCACGCCTGGAGCCTTGCATGGGGTGGCTGTGACCCCAGTGCAGGACCCAGACCTTGGCCTTGTTGACCCTCACCCAATTGGCCTTGGCCCATGGATCCAACCTGGCCAGGTCCCTCTGCAGAGCCCCCCTCCCCTCCAGCAGATCCATACTCCCACCCAACTGGGTGTCATCTGCAAACTGACTGAGGGTGCACTCATCCGGATCATTGATAAAGGTATTAAACAGAACTGGCCCCAATACTGAGTCCTGGAGGACACCGCTTGTGACCGGCCACCAGCTGGATTTGACTCCATTCACCACAACTCTTTGGGCCTGGCCATCCGGAAGGCCAAGGTGGCAGTTCTGCTGACCCCGCTCCTTACTTCTCCAAGAATTGAAAACTGTCATTTCCTGATTGCTACGGCCAAGATGGCCTCCAACCATCTTGACTTACCCAAATATCTCTTGCGCTGCCTTTTTTTTTTTTTTTTGGAGCATCCTACAGAGTCAATTTTGAGCAACTCCTGTCTTGAACAGGTCATTTCACAAGTACTGTTTTGATGGGTTTCTTTTTTCTAGTTTTGATATTACTGGGGTGTGTGGATCTTCTGGAGAATATTGTCTTTGTCACGATTTAGCATCAACAGCCTGACAAATAATACAAATACAAACTATTTATAGTTATGAATGGTCATAAGACAGAAACTACTTATGGTTTGAGAAATCAGATAATGCAAACCAGCTGCTTGGAAGCATAACGTGACCGTCGGGGTGAATTACAGAGGCAACTTCACTCGCTTTCCGCAGCAGCATCAGGCCCTTGGCCTGAAGCCAAACACCAGGCTGGGTCACTCAGGCGGTGGAGTTTTGGGGTGGTTTTTCTACACGGTACGGAGCAGCTCATGCTGCAGGTTGAGAAATCCCGGGTTTTCTTTTCCACCCCCTCCAACACGTGCCACGGCCAGCAGCGCCGCGCGTGGTGGCACGTGGTGGCCGGTCATCCCTGCTGCCGCGAGGGATGCTGCAGCATCCCCGGTGCTGCCGGGGGGATTCCCGTGTGCTCCCGCTGCGTCTCTCTGCTCTGAATTCATTAGCGTGGTAACGCCACGGGCCCCTGGGACTCCCCTGCCAGCCCTTCGGCACAGGCTGAAGCCCGGGCTCCGCGCCGATGCGTTACTCAACCAGAACAGGACCAGCGATGGCCACGCGGGGCCGTGTTCAACGCTGACGGTTTGGAGGCCGCTCGGAGAAGGCAAAGGCAACAAGTTTCGCCACGTGGATTCCCAGAATAATCAGCCCAAAGGCTGCTGCTGCCCCTGCTGCCCCTTCAGAGGAAACCACGATAACTTAGAATTGCTAGAAAGTTGGGTTTTGGTTTTTTTTTTTCAGTTGAATTTTTTTTTATTTTAAGTTCAGGATTTTCTAATTAGCAGCCTCAGCACAGGGTGCGTGTCTGGCTCTGCCACGGGTAGGGGGAGGAAGAATAATCTTAGCTTGACCTCACCTATGTAAGCAGAGATTTTTTGATCAAAAAATGATCCATCAGATGTGCTTTTCAGAGGGTTTTAAATAGTTTCTTTATAACTGTCTATCTCTGTGTGTTCAGATCCCCTTAGTGCTTTCTATTTTTTCTTTTTTTTTTTTTTTTTCCTTTACCAGTGCGAGCAGGTGATGCAGCCTGGCTGTTTCTCCCGGGAGGTATCTTAATTACGGAAGCCCAAAGAAAAAGTGAACTTGAGTTATGAAAGCAGTAGAGTTCAGCAATTGAGAAGCTGTTACTGCAATCCCATTGCTCCCAGGGGCACGACCTCCCTCCCTCCCCAGGAGCTGTCTGCTCCGCTGCTGCTCAGCATGGGTCTCGCTTCTGCTTCCTTGGGCAATTTGCTCGGGATTTGTCTTTTTGTGGAAGTCTGGGAAAGGTTTACTTCAGTATCGGGATCAGGCACTGAAGTCCCTTTTTGGTTCTTGCTTTCCACGCAGGTTTTGAGGGGCTGTAACTAGGAAGTAGAAGAAGAATCTGAACGGTGGAAAACCCCTCTCACTGAAAATGGTGTTTAAAAAAAAGGAGAAAAAAAAAAAAAAGAAGAAGAAGAAAGATCTGAAGCGAACTTCCCCTGCGAGCTGTCTCCTGCCTGTTGGGAAAGGAGAGATCGGCAGTTCATCACCCACTCCTTGGACGAGGCTGGCAACGTGTTTGCTGAAAATATAAAGTTAAAGCCACAACCCTTAAAATATAAAGTAAGAGCCACAGCCCTTGCAATGCCCCTGGTTTATCTTAATGGCTAAAAGGGGGATTGCCGGTCGCCTTGTGCCGCAGGGAGATGTGCAGCAAGCGACTGAGTCTTCAGTTTTCTGCCAAGATCAGAGGGCACTGTGGTCAGCAGAGGGCTGAGCCTGCCTACGTGGGTCTGCCCGGGTCCTGGGTGGGTCTGCCTGGGTCCTGCCCGGGTCCTGGGTGGGTCTGCCTGGGCGGCGGTGGGAAGGCTGATGTCCCCTGGCCAAGCTGTACAGGGGGGGCTGGTAACAGGATAAACCTCTGGAAAAATTAACTGTGCCTTGTAGCATGATTTTCCAAGAATTTATACCTAGAAGCAAATGGTGGAAGTGATGGATGGTGAAAGAGTTGGCTCTCCCGGCGCCGAGGACTGTGCCAAGCTGCCATTGGCTCGGGGTAGGACAAACCCTGTGGTGCTTTTGGGATGTGCAGGTCTCAGTATGGACCTTGCAAATGGGGGTTGTGTCCCCAAGGGCTGGCGGAGCCCTGGGGTGGCTGGTGTGGCAGCTCCTGCTCATCCTGGGGCTGAAAACGGCATCCGTGGGAAATCGGGTGCCGTGCATGGCCCCGTTGCAGGGTTGTGTTGGCAGCAGCGGTGGCTCTGCCCACGCGCCTTCTGGAGAGCATCTTGAATTGAACAGGAGCTCTTCCCTCCCATCTCCTCAAGCCACCCTGCAGAGCTCAAAGGAGAAATCATCCAGGGAAGACCATGCTCTTACCCTGCAAGTACGGCTCATGGGGACCAGCTTTTACCTCCCAAGCCCCCTCTGTGGTGCCCCGATGGTTTTGCTCCCCGGGATGCTGGTTTGGGGCACTGCTCGTCGCGCCTGAGCTCTGTGTTGTTCCTCGTTAGCTGAGCCGTGGCTTCGTTCGTTAGCCTGCCTTTCTGCAGGAGGGGAGGATGGCTGTGCAGCTCCCGTGTGGGGAGGGATGCACGCCTGCCAGCCTGGATTAAAGGAATTATGCAAACAGGAGGTGGGAAAACAGCACAGGAGACTTTCCAACATGGGCTTGTCCTAATCCCTGCTGGCAGGGCACTCGGTGCTGACTTGCCTGCGCTTTCGCCTTTCCACGGGGACATGTATTATCAAATAAGGTAAGGAAGTAGGGAAGCCAAGGGGCTGTGACTTGCCAGCAAGAGCTCTTTTTGCTGGCCTTACCCTCCCATCTCTCTCTGCCCTCGAGCTGGGGCTGGAGCCGGCAGAGCTCCCGTCCCTGCCCGTCGTCGGGGTGCCTCCGCGCGGGTTCGCATGCATCCAGCACCAACGAAACCAGCTTTGGCCCCTCATGGTTGTGAAATTGAGACTGATTCAAGTCCTGAGTAAATATGTACTCAAGGCAATATTAACCCAGCCAAAACCGAAACCTGTGTTTAAGAGCTGGGTTATGTACAGAATCCACAGCTAATTTACTGAAACATAAGTTTCAGTTTTGGTGAAAGCTAAATCTATGAGAGCTCTGACTTTTGGCTATTGGAGTGATTCATTTGTTCCCCAGATAATTCAAAAATTGAGCTGATAGCAGCGAGCACTCAGTTTCTCCTCTATTAGGCATCATTTATTGCCTGCACCATCAGCACATTTCACCCCCCTGGGCAAACCCAGGCGCTGTGTGGGACAGCCGGCTCGATCGCTTGCTAAAATCCCAGGCCAAGCCCAATTTTCTAAAAAAAAATGCCCTGCATGACTTTTGCTATCACATCAGTTTTTAGTGCTTCCAAAAATAAGGATGGGAGGAAGAGCAGACCGTGGTCTGGCATCTGCCATGCTGCTGCCTGGAGCCCGGTGCCGGCCCCGGTGGTGTCGGTGCTGCTGGTGCCACCGGTCCCGGTGGCAGTGACGGCGGCAGCAGCGTATGGGGAGGATGTTTCTCCTTTCTCCTGGGCTTCACTGGGGTTATTTGGAAAGCCACGCCATTCAAAGCTGTGCCTGAAGCTCGGGAGGAAGAAGTGGTTTGATATTGCAGCCAGGAGCAGCCCCTCCACCGAGCAGTGACCCTGCTGGCTGTGCCTGGGGTGCTGTAAAGCCTTTGCTCTGCTCTTGCTTGCCCGGGGGTGCAGGTATTAGCCCTGGGAACGCTGCACACGTGCTACCGTCCTATTTTGTGTGGTTATGCCTGGTAACTGATGCCATTTTCTGTGATTGTTCAGTTGAGTTTTCAAATTAAAGAACTTCAGCTTTGGTTCTCTGACCGCTAACGAGCCTTTTCCGAAGCGGAGCCCATTGCTGGGGAACAGCACCCCAGAACTGCCCGCACGAGCTCTTCTGGAAGTCATGGGAGCATCCATGGGCTTCGGCTGGGGATCCCCAGGCTTGCTATGGAAAACACCTATCCTCGGAATGATCTGTTTTTTTTCCATTTTGGCTGATTTTATTTTTGCCTTCTCTTTGGTTCTTGGTCTCGTCTCTCTGAGAGATCGCCCACTTCCCAAGGTGCAAACTTGCTCTGTCGACACCGTAACCCAGTCTCCAGGGGAGTCCCCCAGGACTGCGGGAGCCAGGGAAGCATCACGATGGCTGGTAATGCGAATTACGATTGTAGCGCCAATTGCGAGAGAGAAGAGAGTTTAAAATTGGAAGCAAGCATAGTAAACAAATCTAAATTCTGCAGGGAAGGGGTGCATGGCGGCTTCTTGCGGGTTTTAAAAGTGGAAGTTTGATTTGCTTAGATCATTTTTCATGTTCACTGATCACAGCTCTCTCCCTCGGAAAGACCTTTCAAGAAAGTTTCGTTTCTCTGTGAAACACTGGTCCGCCTTGCAGGCCAGCACGAGCACCTCTCGGGCAGCTCGAAATCTTGCCTTGTACTGCAGCATTTTCCTTTTCTATACCTTGGCATCACCATTTGCTTAGAGAAGCCCAATTGCTAATATGTCAGATGCCCACATCAAAAAGCTTCTGAAACCATCTGGAAACTGAAAAACTTTGTTCATTAAAGCCTTGGCAGATTTGAGTCTTTGAAATATATAGGCACGTTTGGGGACCGGTGCAAATCTCAGCGTGGGCGTTGGGCTTTACGTTGTTCTCTTGTGGACGCTTCTATTCACCTTCAGTGGCAGGGCAACACTTTTCGGGCAGCTTTCCCTCCATTTCTGCTGAAAGAGCCGATGTCCTTAACGCGGTGGGAAAAAAAGAAAAAGAAAAAAACCCCAAACTGTCAAAATTCACTCTCTGACTGGCAAATCTTGCTCACAAAAGAGCGAGGTGTACCCAAGCAGGGGGACTACTAAACCTTTTGGATAACTCCTGTGCTGTTGCAGTTTTGGGGTGAAGATTTCCCAAGAGGAATTTGATTTTCCAACCGGTTTCTGCCATAGGCAGGAGCGTGTTGAACACCCCTGGGCCGGTCCCCAGCATCACTCATGCATTTGCCTGATTTTGAGTGCTTTGGCTGGACCTGGGACTTTCTGCTCAGGCACTTTGCACGCTCGGGCTTTGCGGGCAGGGGAACCCCTGGGCACAGAGGTGGCTGCTGAAACCCAAGAGCTGGACAGCTGAAGAAAAACTAGCAGGAGCAGCTCTTTAGCTGTATTATTAAAACGTGAAGGCCCAAAATATGCATTTCCCTTTGGGGAAGATGCCATTTATGATAACCAAAATGTGAGTTAACATTTTATCAAAGCAGGGGAAGCAAGTATCTAACCTTCAACACCCCCCACCCTGGTGACTAAATTAACGGTTTTCTGCAGAACAGATATGTCGGTGTAAAAGATCCTCCACCACGCTTTTCCCCTTCCACAAAGGTGAATCTTAGAGGAGGGGGAAAAAAAAGCACCTTTTTTTTGCATTTTTTTTTTTTTTTTTTTTTTCCCCTCTTTGGGTGAAATCCTGGCCTGGCGGCGGCGCTGCCATTGGTGAGTCATGCAGATGTGTGTCACATCTGCTCCGTGAAGGCGGTGGCTGAGGCAGTGTCATTTTCTGTGACGTGCAGCCCTGCGCAGCCGGGTGGGACCGTGACTTGGCCAAGGACGGCCAGCGAGGATGGGGTGAGCCTGGGGCCACCCATAGCAATGGGGTGACGCTCCCCCGGGGGGGAGATGGCTCTATCTCCTTTCTGATGAGACATGCACCTGGGGACATCCTGGGCTGGGCTGCAGGTAATGGGAAATGGCAGGAACAGCCCCAGAGGGGCAGCTGTGGGCGATGCCCTAAATCAGGATGATTCAGGCATCATCTTGGGGTTGGGGACACTCTCCAAGGGGCTCTCGAAGCCCTGCAGCCCATCAGCGCTGGGAAAGGAGCTGCTCTACCCATGAGGGGAGATCCTAAAGCTGCTGAGAGCCCCATGCGCTGCTTGGGAGGAGATCTTGGAAGTTTTGCTCCCTTGGCTTTGGACATCTCCTGTGCTGGGCCGAATAAAAGCTGCGTTTCATTGAGCTGAGCCGTGCTTGGCCTGTCGCTCCCTACAAGGCAGTGCTCGGTTTTTGATTTTCAGAATTATTCAAGTGGTTATGGTTAGAAACGTGACTGAGCAGAGGGCACACAATGTACCACACCTATCAGCCAATAACTCCTTGCAGAGTTTTTTTCTGAGTCATTTGATGAGTTTACCGAGAAAAACAATTTTTTTACTTTTGTCAGCAGCATTGCAGAGCTGGGGCTGAGCGAGTGGCAGGGCTGGCAAGCCTGCAAGGTAACCAGCCCCTAGTTTCTGTCGATAAAGAGCTGCACTAATTAAGAGGGAGAAGAGCAGCCAGATTTTCGGAGGCTGGGCGAGGGCGCTGGCAGCCGCGGAGCACGTTTCCATCGCGAAGAGCAAAGCACGTTGGCGTAGAAGCTAATGGAAAGAATGACAACGGGGCGGGTGACACCCCTCTGGGCGCTGGTGTGAATCCCTGGGTGTCAAGAGGACGGTGCCAGATTAGCACTTGTTCAGATGAGATTTGAAATGGCCCTGGATTGCAGGGCCAGGGGGTGGCTTGACAATTAAATCTCTGATTTTTAAGGTGCTGAGAGCTGCAGCACAGCACCACCGCTACAGTCAATCTTCCCCTTGCGCCCGGCTATGATCGGGATGGGGCTGTCTGACCATTCACGCCACTGCACGTGGGTAAGAAATTGCTCTAGTGCATAAAAAAACAAGGGGAAGCATTTTCTGCTGCCTGTGGAAAGAGAATTACGTTCCTTGGGCAAGGGCTTTGGTGAGCTATAGTGTTACCAGGAGAGATGTAAAATCCTACAAGCATTTTTATTCCAGGTGGCCGAATGGTTTTTTGTGGACCTTTTCCTCTCAGGAAGAGTTCCTGAGATCAGATACTGTTGCTGGACTTTGCTATTAAGCCTCGATTTTTCTTTTATTAAAATTATTGGAGGCATTTCTACCGTTCACCTTGTCTAGTTCTGGGGATCTGTGTACAAACTGTTATCAAGTTCATATCTGAAACGCTGGTCTACCTAAAGCTGGTGTGAAACATGAGTAATGACAAGGAATGGCAGACCAAGAATGGTCTGTAAAGTATTATCAGATCTTTTTACAGCAGGAAACTACATTGAAATGCACTATTGAAACTGGTACCTTATGACTCCGAAAGTGTTTACTGGAAATCTAGTGTTAACGTGTGGCTGTGGTCAGTTCTTGACAGCAAGGCTCCTGCCGATCAGTACAGTTTGATTATTTATTTTTTAAGGGTTTTTTTTGTTGGTTTGTTTTTTTTTTTTTAGGATAAACCAAAAGCTTTTGGATATTTGAAGCGAATAAATGCGGAGTTGGGTCAGCAGCGGGTCACGCTGAGCAGGACCGCAGTCGCCCAGGGTAAGCGGCGTGCACGGGGCATGGCTCTCCAGCAGCACTGGGAGATGCTGCCGGGTTTCCCCGACCTCACCGGCCGTCGGTGGGTAGGAGCCTCGTCTCCCATCATCCTCCCAGGCTCCCCATGAAGGTCTGCTTCATTAATCACTTCAACAAGCCATTCGTCCGCCGCAGCCTGGTGCTTCCTGCTGCTACCGAGACGGTTCCATCGCCACAGCGGTGATGCCAGCCCCCCGCGGTGACGGGAACGCGGCCGTCTGCGTGGCGGGGCGAGGCCGAGCGTCAGACCTGGCAGCGGTCGGAGTTTATATAAGTGACGGGCTAATGATATACCGGGCTTAGTTTTTAATTCCCCAGCATGGTGGCAGCCGGTTAACAACCCTCTATGCCGCCTTTGCTTGTTATTTGGGTGGCAACTACTTTTAGTGTGCCTTGCCACAACGTGCCTGCCATAAATCCCGAGGGAGGAGCCCTCCCGTTAGCTGGGAGCTGCCTGGCAGGGATCCCAGGGAGAGGACCACTTCCCCGCTCCCAGCGCACTCCCCAGCGCTGCAGCATGCGAAAGGCTTAATTATTCGGAAAGCGCCCCGGGGGAGTCAGTTCCCATTTTACATCTGAGCTCATCTGCATCGTCACGCTACCGTGTTTCAGAAATCCCTGTTTCTCCTTTTCCTCTTCCTTCCCAGAGCATATGAGAAATGCTTTGCTGTTTTATTGAGGATGTTTTCATGTTGCCGTAGCTGGCAGGTAGAGGAGTGTCCCGTAGGCAGGCTGCCTGGGAAAAGCCACGCCGGGGCGTTCCGCTTCCATCAGGACCGGGTCCAGTGCATGCCGAGATCCCTGCTGATGCCATCCCACCTGCTCCGAAAAGCGAGGGTATCGGACCTCCCCCGCGTCCAGCACTTGGGGTAATCAATCGCCGTCATCGCACGAATAATTTTTAATTTTTGATTTTTAAGTCTCTGGGCTGTCTCGCCCCCTCGGACGTGGTTATCCTCCTCCCTGCCCTTGCGGGGAGGGTCACGCTGTGGCCTCTGCTCGGCAGTGACAGCACAGAGAGGCCACGGGACGCCCACCCGGGACCATGCAGGGGTCTGTAACGGAGCAGGACCCCGGACCCCAGTAACATTGCGGTCCTGTTCCCGTCTCACCCCAGCATCTTCCCTCCGCCAGCCTGCCTGGCAGTTTTTAACCCGTGACGGTTTCTTGCCTGCTGGCGTTCAGCTGACCTGTCTTGAGCATCAGTTCAGTTACCAAAAGGAAAAAAAAAAAGAAATCCCTTCTTCTCATCTGCAATTTACATAATTAAGTAAGAACTCCTTGCCTTTTCCCCCGTTTCCTCACCGAGGCTGGGTGTGCACCGGGCTGCCTGGGAACGCTGCCGGTGCCGCTTCCTCTGCTCCAGGAGAAACTTTGCTGCAATTACAGGCAGCAGCTGGGAATTGGGGGAGGAAGGCAGGGACTGTCGGGCATGAGGATCCCTCCAGCACCTCAGCAAGGGCAAATGCAACCTGCTGCGGATTTGGACCTGCCTTTTGGCTGGCTTACAGTGCGAAGGCACGAGGATGAGGGAGGCCTCTTTGGTGCATTTGGGGTAGTTGCAGCAATACTGCGTGCAATGCTATGACTAGCCTGGGCATAAAATCTATTTGCCTAGTCTTCCCCCGATGACGGATATACGCTCAAGATCGAGCTTGGTGATCAATAAATTACTCACCCAGCAAAACTTCATATAACAGCCCTGGCCCACAGGCAGGGGCACACAAGATGTACTCGCATTGCACCAGGCACACAGGCTGCTGCTCTCACCCAGAGCATCGTGGCTGCTCCGGAGGTTGGCTGTGGGGTTAGGGGGGTGCCTTTGCCACCTCCATGCCCTCTAAGTCCATCTGACCTTCCCCACTGGGTACAGGTAGTCCAAGAAGTATTTTTAACTGCTCATTTTTGTTTGCAGACTGAACTTAGCTAACTCCAGAGGGGTTACAGAAACAACCAAACTAGCTCCAGAGCCAAAAGCATGGTGGACCAGCCTGGGGTTTGCACCAGTACTGCTGTGTTCGTGCAGTGGCATGCCCCAGCTGCCAAACCCTGGTACCCTGGGGACAGTCTGGACCTGAAACGTCACTATGAGAATGTGCCTGGTCTGCTCAAGGACCTTGGCTGCATCAGTTTTTCTCAGCAGCTAATGCTTGCAGCAGGGTAATCATAGGCTTTGCAGCCAAAGTCTTCGCTTGCTGCCACTGGGTTGGTGGACTTTTAAAGGTTTGAGTGAAATTTCTGTCCTTCTGCAGGGTGGTAGCTTTGGACCGTGCATAATGATCACCCAAGTCACCCGTGCTCCTGAAAACCGAGTGACTTCTCCTGGCACTGAGGTGGGAGCTGCGTCATCCCAAAGCCCTGCCCTCTCGTACCCGGGCATCTCCAGTCTCCAAATACCAGGGATGTGCTGATGGAGATAAGTGTCCACCCACCTGAGGGGCAAGCCTGAGAGCAGGGTCCCCCGTACCTGGCAGGTGAAGGTCCCGTGTGCCAGGACAGTGATGGAGAAAGGTCTTGCCAACTTTCTGAGTCACGTTTTTTTACTAGCGTGCCATGTCCTATTGCCAGAAACCCTCCCACCTTGGGGGGTTTGGACCATGGTGATGCCACTCAGCTTCCTGCACCCCAACGCCTCCGCGGGAGCTGGGAATGGTCCCTCTCCAGGAGGGGCTTGGCAGCCTGGCTCCGTGCTGGGGGCAGCCCCCGAGCTTGGCATTTTGGAGATGTAACCCCCATGATGGTCCCTCCTTTTGGTCGCGTCCTTCTTCCCAAATGAAAAAAGAGACGGCAATGCCAAGACTTCCCGCCTCCGTAGCGAAGGGAAACACCTGTGGGTGAGAGAGTTGGTCCCTTTCACTAGCTCATTAATTCAGTAAATTACAAAGGGAAATACATGCTGGGAAAAGCAAGAAAAATCCCAAAAGTTAATCCAAGAGTTATTTCCTCCCAGTACCTGGATAAAAACACGTTCTTCAGAGCTCCTCAGGTCAGACGTCAACGGGACAGGTGAACCCACGTCAAAGGAGGTAAAACACTGACTTTATGCTTTTGCTCTATGCGCTCCTGTGTATTTCCTTGTGTTCCTATAATGTGTCTCTGAAAAGACTTTTTCCAGTAATAAACTTGATTTTCAGTGCTAACAAAACTCATATTTGAAGTATGCTATTTTGGAGGGAAAGCATTTTCTTTTGTGATCAGACTTTGGGGTCTGCTGCTTTCTGTCACAGTTAACCTCATGCTGCTTTTAAAAATTTAATTTATTTGTGTTTATTTTTCTGATGAAAATCTTTCAGAACAACTTTGTCTATTTGCATGCAATCTTCTACTGGTATTTTGTTTTTCTCCTTTTTTTTTTTTGCCTTTCTTGGGATCTTCTGTTAAATATTTGGTTTAATTTGATTTTTTCTCTTGCACATGGGAAGTAAAGAAGAAATGGGTAAGAGATACTAGTTAGTGTGTTGGGTTTTAATACAGATGTACAGGTGTGAGTACTATATAAAATATGTATGTTTTCATAAGCGTTACAATTGTGTTATTTAGGAAAGATAGGCAACATTGCTTTCCTTGCCCAGGTCTCCCAGGCAGCCAGCCGTGTCTGCATCCCGCAGCAAGATGAAGGGATCCCACTTGTTCCTCTGCCTCTTCTCCATCTCGTGCTGGCTGAATTTGATGCCGACAGCTGGGAACAAAACTTTCCACTTTGGACCCTGCCAGATTTCAATGAGCGTGACCGAGATTAGGTCCGGTTTCTCCGCAATTAAAGCCAACATCGTAAGTATTGCTCCGGGCTCTGGTGGAGCTGGGGAAGCTCTTTGGTCGGCTGCTCCCGAAGCCCCTCTGGAGCCAGCACGTACATCCCCATCTCTGTCTTCTCCCGTGCAGCAAGCCAGGGACCCCATCCGGACTCTGAGCATCTTGTCGCACCCGCACTCTCTGCACAAGGTTAAGGTAGGTGTCCTTACCGGGGCTCCCCTTTCCCTCTGGATCATTTTGACCAGCTATAGCATCCTCACCCCAGGGATGAGGTGCAGCAGCTCAGGCCCTTTGCGGAAGTTGTTCAGTACCATGACTTATTGTAAGTTCCTGCGAAACGCAGATGCTGGCAGACAGCGCAGGTCAGGGAGGATAAAGTGATGCGGATCACGTATGTGAAAAGAGGTGGGTGTCCCACTGCCGGTTCCTGCACCAGGCTTTCACCCTGACTGTCTTTCCAGAAATGGTGGGCAGAGATTTTTTTTTTTTTTTTGGGGGGGGTGTGTGTGTTGGTGCATGTGATGCTCCAGTTACAGCAGCTTTAGCTGCGGCTCCCCACCACCTTGGTCAGTGGAGGCATAGCAAGGTGAATCAGGATTTGTGTGGAGAGCTATTAAAGAACCCAAAAGCAGGTGGATGTGATCTTGGGAGGTGAAATACGTTATAAAGAAGTATTTTACAGTTCTCTTACACTCTAAAGCCCTAGACATGGGCCACTGCTCCAGGTCTCAGCCTCTAATACCCAGCTACAAAATCAGCTATTTATTTTTGTTGACTTAATGAGACTTGCTGAGGATGGATCTCCTGGAAAAATCAGTCCAAAATCATTTCCTATATATGTTATCAGTTTACATCAAGCATCACTGAAAAAGCTTTATATGAGTCAAAACATCCCGCTGTGCTCAGCTACCGTGCTTGGTGTTAGAGATGGTTTATTCTAGAAGGGGGCAGAAAGGCTGGCGACTGCAGGTTTATAGCACTTTGGAAGACCTTTTAAAAATGAAAATCCGTGCCTTAAGTCTTCCGACAGATGCTGCATCACCCATCAGCTCTTCACCTTTTACGTGGACAAAGTCTTCAAACACTGCAAGACCGAGGATTCGTACGTCAACCGAAAGATCAGCAGCATAGCCAACTCCTTCCTCAGCGTGAAGAGGAAGCTCAGGCAGTGTGTAAGTCTGGGGCATGGCTGCAGTTTGCTTTCAGCTGTTAGTACGTGGTGCATAAACGAACCTAAGGGGTCTATAAAGTCACAAAATCTTTATTTGTAAAAACGGTTTTAACAAGAGTACAAAGAAGTGTGATGCGAAGGGTGCGTACGTCTGCTGAGAAATTTTTATACTTGCCACTCATCAGCCAACTCCCACGTTAGTTCTCAGGAACGATATTTATCCTGTCCCTCTACCTATCAAAGCAAACTCTGTGCTTCGCTGCAGTCTGGTGTAAGGACCTGCAGCTTTTCCCAGAGTTTAACAAGGTCTCGGTCTATACAGTAATTTCCAGCATAATTAGAAATTGATCTCTTATTTTTAAAAATTAACCCCCCAAACTAATGAAGCCCATCTTATTTTTCTAGCATGAGCAAAATAAGTGCATGTGCGGACAGGAATCCACTGAGAAATTTAAGCAAATACTCGCAAACTACGAAGGGGTAAGTTGATGACTAAGTCTAATAATTAACACTGATACTCAGCTTATCTCTACCTCGGGTTGTACTTGCTATCTTGGCTTACTACTTCTTCCTTTGTATCATTGCAGCTGAACGTCACCTCTGCAGCGATTAAATCCCTGGGTGAGCTGGACATCCTGCTAGACTGGATGGAGAAATCTCCTTAGGGAGCAGAGGGCGTGAGCGACCCACCAGCGCCGGGGGCGGAGGAAGCCGCTGGGACATCGCCCGCACCGGCGGTGAATGGGACGATAACGTGCTGTATCAGTGCAGTTTTTCTCCCTGATTGCAGCCGTGTTCAGCCAGACCCCGGGGTGTTTTGCTGGCCAGGTACAGCGGCGAATGCACCAGCAGATTCTTGCATTATGCTGGCAACACCGAGTTTGATCGGGTCGGCGTAGCGCTTGCTTAGCTGACTTCTGTCAAAGGATGCTCTCCGAGGGGAAATCTGAAAGGGTTTCTCTTGCTAGCAGGCATAAGCTGTGATCATTTAATAAAAGTATTGTTTACATTAGAAAATTTTTGTGTAAGGGATGTATATTCATGAGTGCTGAGTGCCTGCTGGTGCCGTTAATGCTGCAGAGCAGCACTCGTTAAGCCTGGGCTCAGTCTTAGTGACTGCTGCCGCCGCTGCTTGCTCTGGCTGAAACAAGGTGCACAGGGTGAGACACGCTTCCAAGAATAGGTCCTAGCAGGTATGTCAGGCCTTAGAAAGCTGTGGTTCCTTTTGAGATGATATTTTCTGCCTTATCAGTAAAAGAAAAACTTACTATGCAAGATACGTGGTTGCTGAATAGTAAAAGGTTCTTGGATTTTTTATGTAATTTACTGACACCCAGTAGTGAGTTTTGTGGAAATGTGCTGCAATTACTGTAAATAAACCCCACTTGAAACTGTGTTGAGTCTGTCAAAATTCTGAGGAATTACAGGTTTCTCGTTGGCAAAACTTTCTGACTTCACCATCGTGCCCTTTGGCAGCAGGTCTTGTCGCTCCCGGTAGTGCCAGCACCCCGATGCAGCGTTCCTGGCGCACCAGAGAGACTAAAGTTTAGACCTGAATGACACTAAATCACCCCAGCTTGTCCATGAGACCATTTTTATCATGCATAATGTAT
Organism: Butorides virescens; assembly: GCA_017310255.1. Lineage (NCBI taxonomy): Eukaryota > Metazoa > Chordata > Aves > Pelecaniformes > Ardeidae > Butorides > Butorides virescens. The sequence goes on along the minus strand of JADKXX010011278.1, from coordinate 9,660 downwards.
AGCTCTGGTCTGTTTTCACCCCTTTTGGGCTCTTTCAGCCGCCAGTGGCTGCACACACATTGCTGGTACCCACTGGTTCTGCGTGCTCTAAATCCCTTTTCCACCGCGTTTTCCCACGAGGTGTTAATACACGCATCGCTGCAGCAGCTGACGGTGGCAGGGGACTGATGTGATGATAGTAAATGAACCAAGACCACCCAGATCATGGGTGACCACCCCAGATTATGGGGACAAGCTTTTTAGTAGGGCCAGCTGGGACAGGACAAGGAGTAATGGCTTTAAACTAAACCAGGGTAGGTTTAGACTGGATCTAAGGAAGAAATTCTTTCCACTGAGGGTGGTGAAACCCTGGCAGGGGTTGCCCAGAGAGGGGGTGGAGGCCCCATCCCTGGGACCATTCCAGGCCAGGTTGGACGGGGCTGTGAGCAACCTGATGTGGTTCAAGGTGTCCCTGCTCCTGCAGGGGGGTTGGGCTGGGGGACCTCTGGGGGTCCCTTCCCACCCAAAACATTCGATGATTCTATCATCTCTCCAAGCAGCCAGGAGGTGTTACACACTCCTGGTGTCAGGGCCCAGGTGAATGCTGCTTGGATGCTTAGCACAAGCTCCTTGGAGGGCAGCTGGACGTTTATGTCCCTGGTAGTGCTCTGGTTCAAATATTTCAAGTGATGAAGTTGTCCTGCTGCGTTCGTTAGACATGAGGCTTGAGTAAGACTGGAGGGGAGATCTCTGACTTGGTGCCTTTCGCTGTAGGGACCTGCTAAGCTGAGCAAGGTGTACCAAAGCTCCGGCCGGCTGTGGTGGCAACCAGGACACTGCACGCTGTCCCCTGGCTCTGAGCAGCTCTTGTTGCTGTGAGGATCAAGTCACTGCTTCTAGGTCTGAACCCTTCAGGCCTGCACAACCCCCTTCTCAGCACCCCTGTTCCCAGGGGACAGTCCAACACCCTCCAGCTCTCCCTTTCCTGCCCATGGGCAAGCTTCAGCAGCTGGCATGGATGGAGGGGCTGGCTGTTCCCAGCTTGGGCAAGTTCTAATGATGCTACAGAGGTGACACAGCGAAGGCTTTAGCCGCAGAAGAAGATCTTTAACAGGATTTTGTTATTGTGGAATGAGGTCCTCATGTCCCCAAGGAGAACCTAGTTACTGCTTTGGCTTCTTCCCCACCACAGGAGGACCCTGGTCAAGACCTCTGGCATCACCGGAGCCTCACGTCAGTCCGGTGGGCGCTGCGCCTTTCATCGGGTGTCAGCAGAATGAAGAGCTGCAGAGGAAGAGGAGAGTCCTTGTCCCATCCCCAAAAGGCCTGGCTGGTGGCCTGGCTGGGTGAGCTCACCGGTATTTGCCTATAGCGCATATGCACGTGTTTCACGCTGAGCGGGATTTGGTGATTCACTTTTAAAGGAAAGATCTTGATTGCTCACTACCCTTCCTCAAATACTCGCTTACGGCAAAGGAAAGCCTCTCAGGGCTTTGATTCTTTTAATTTGCTTTCTCATGGGTTTTTGCTGTGTGACTTTCATTTGTTCCAGTGCCAGGGCATGAGCAGGTGAATGCCTCCCTCCACACTCTGTCAGTGTTCACCAAAGCCGATCTTTCAACAGCAGCACCCTTGACATCAGCCATTTAAGAATGAGATATCTTGCACGCACCATGATGTTCTGTTAAAGAAAGACCATTAGGAATGAAGCAGTGACACGGTGAGACTCCACTGCTCATCCTGACCAAAGGGCATCAGTCGGCATGTTTGGTGGTGAAGGAGATGGGGCTGCTTGGCAAGGTCCCTGTGGACCTGTCCATTGATCGTGGTGGGCTCTGGATCACAGGTTGAGTGAGAAGTGTGGGGTTTATTCCACATCCTCAGCTTACGCTCTCACAATTATTATTATTTATCAGATTTCATTGATTTTTGTATCCTGTGCGGTGGGTTGCATGCCTCAATCCACGCATGTTTTATTGCTTTCCTATCAGACTAAGTTTACGCTTTCCCAATCCACTGCAAAGCACTGCAGCAGCCCGGGGACATGTCCCTTTGGAAGTGAGGTGCCAGCTGGAAGTGCCGGCGGTGGGAAGGAGCAGGCGCCGGGAGCAGGCAGCTGCCGGAGCCGAGGGGTGTAGGCAGGGCCACCCGGTGGGGTGCTCAGCCCACCCACGATTCTCGCCCTCCGTGCCTCTCCGGGGAGTTTACCTCCTTCTCCGGGCTTCCAGCACGGGGCGGGAGGAGCGGAGCTGAGAAAAGGAGGCTGGCGGGCAGGTTGAAGAGGAAGCAGATTTGCGAAGGGAGAGTGGAAGGGGTTTTCTCCTCTCCGAAATTTCCAAACCTCAGCGTTCTCCTGCAGCTTTTATGACTGCTCACCCCCGGGGACACTTCCCAAGCGCACGCCTTTCCTATTGCACCAGAATTCATCCGCTTCCAGCAACTCCAGGCAGGCGCAGACCTGTCCTGGCCCCTCCTCACTTTTTCCTATATCCAAGCCCCTTCCCACCGTGCTGATGGGGGGGGGGATGCAGCCCAGGAGATGGGGCAGATGAGCCATGTCCTGCCATTCGGGGTCCTAGCCCTGGTATCAGTAAGGGGATGACGATTGCAGTGGGGAGGCGAGAGCAGCCTGAACACACAAATGCAGGGCTGGGAGGGGAAACACAAATTCCGCTGGAGCCGCTGCCCTCCTCCTCCCAGCGAGCAAAGCTCATCTCAGCGCCCATCGTGGGGAGGTCCATGATTCAGGAAGAATTTGGGTTTTTTCCTTGATGAAAACTCTATGGCTGATGCAAACAGCCATTGCCTGACACTGTGCGGAGCTACCGTACTTTTTTCATTTTAAAGTGCGGCTGATATTTTACTAAATCAGAAATTTGGTGTTACTGTAAGGCCATCAGCTCAGGCCAGGGTGATGTTCCTCATTCTTTATATTTTATGGCTTGCTATCAGAGCTGCACAATTCCAAGACAGGCTCAGGAATTTGACTTTATCAGTGTAATTTCTGCCCCTTCTCTCTGGCCCTGTCAGACACCCCTGCAGCCCCGCTCTTAGCCAGGCAGGCACCGGCCCATCCCATTCCTTGCAGTCAGGAAAAATGACTTCTCTGCTTTGTTACAACCTCTTTGTCGTTGCTGCTTCCTACATTGCTTTATCTCCGGGTTATTCAGCTTTCTGCACCCACATCTAACTGACAGACAGCAGCGTCACGCTGCTATTTGGAAATCCATCATCAATAAATTTCTTTTCTCAGTTTCGTCCTCCGCTTTTGAAAATAAGACCGAGAGACATCATTTAATTGCAATCATCCTCATTTCCACCTGGAAAAACATGAAGTCAGCCAGGGAAAAATGTGTGAGTGATCTGTGGCTCAGGTTTATTAAGGGAAGGGTGGGTTTTCAAGGCCACCTTCAGCGTGGGTGGTTCTCTGGTGGAGTAGCATGGACTGGGCTCGACCCCAGGGCAGAAATCAGAGATCGTTGGTTTGGGAATTTGGTCTGTGCTATGCGAACACAGTGCCAGTGGACACCGGTGCCTATTGCCTAATCAGCTATATAGGCTGCTGATACGTTATCGTACTAATTAATGTCATTCTGTGATCGGTTCCTGCTGTTGATGAAAACTCTCATGCCATTACTCAAAGCATTCCCTGTTTAGCTCCATTCATTGTGGGCTTCTTCTACCGTTCCGCACCGTTCGCAACACCAGATGCGATGCTGTAATGCTGCAGTACAGGGAGGAGAAAGCCAACCCCCCCCAAGCCCCCCCAACGCACCCTTGCTGTGCCTTTTTGGGTGTGCTCTCCCCGTGCCCTCCCACAGACGGCGAGGCCCCCGGTCTGCTGAAAGCCAGCGGTATTTTTTATTGCTTGTGCATAAAAACACTTCAGACCGTGTCTGGTCTGCAGGTACTGCCCTCTGGATGAGAAAGCTTAGAGGAATCAAAAGCGCGAGTCGTTCTAGAGGGTTTTCCAGCTGCCTTTAAAAGAAAATGAGATCTTTTTAAATGCACCTTCCGGCCTTTCAGAGCCCACAGTGGTGGAAGGGCACTGGTGGGGCTGGGGCTGCTGGTGGCACTCAAGCTCCTGCCCTTTCCCGGTCCAACCTGCTTGCTCAGACCTGCACCTCCAGCCTAGCCACCCCATCTGGCATCACACAATTCCTCCTAAGTCTCCACCTGAAGCTGAATGTAAGCAAAAAAAAAAAAAAAAAGGTCAAGCTATGGCAAATTGTGGTAACAATAAGCAATGCTGCTTTGCTGATATCTTGCTCTGCTCCTCAAGGTAGGGCTGGTCCCAGTTGCTGCCGCTTCTCTGTCTCTTCCCTTCAGATCCGTCCCTCCCAGTTCGGGGGGGCCACGGCCGGGGCAGCGCTTTCCCCCTCGGCGCCGCCCTGTGTGATGCTGCTGGAGGTGAGGAGGAAGGCGGAGTAGGCAAGGTCAGCATCCTCCTTGGAGCTCTGGGGAAGGACAGGAGGACACTGTTAGGTGGCTGGGGATGGTCAGCAACACGTGGCACTGGAAAGGACAGCATTAACATGGGCAGCACCACAGGGCTGTGAGCTGCTTGGGATGCTGTGGGCAGACTGGGCAAGCGGGGCAAGCCGGAGGGTCACACTGGTGCCCATGCGAGAGCATCACGCCTTTGCTTGGCCCTGGGAAGACCCTAAACATTTGCAGGTTTGGGACTCTGTGGCATGCCTGTCCCTGCGTGTCAGCATCCAGCTCACCTGTCCTAAAGCTGCTGGGCTTTACTGGTTCTCTGATAGTTTTCTTGATCTCTCCAGTTCAGCTCTTGGCACTTACAACACCTAGGTATTGCCTTTGGTTGGGGACTTTTTAAAAGAAGGGCTTGCATCTGGCACTTTTGGTTACTGCTGAGCAGTGCCACTCGACCATGATCTTACCCGAGGGGAGGCAGGGGGGAGGCAGGGGCTTGCCAGGGCCACAAGAGCAAGCCACAGCCCTTCTGATGGCAGAGACCCCCCTGCCCACCTCTGCCCTGGCGTGGGAGCACAGCACTGGGGAAGGAAGGCTGGGGAGTTGGGATGCGCTCTGGCCCCTGGTCGTCTGCTTATCCCAGTGTTTCATATTTATGGTAAGAACCCAAGCCCAACCTTCCTGATGCCACCTGGGGCTGGCTTGGTGTACTGTGTTACCGTCTCTGCTAAAATATGGGGTCAGGAGAGGGTTAAGGTCCCCCCATGGAGGCTGATCTGCAGCAGGTGCCTGGATCCAGGTAAGATGGAGAGCACCTGGGTATAAATAAGGCCCCTGGGAGAAGGCAGCTCCTTTGGCAGAGGCTGGAGAGCTGTGCCAGTGCTTCCCAGGTCAGTGGGCTCTCTCCTGCCTCCTCTTACCCTTTTTGCCTTCTTTGTCTCGGCAGCGCTTTCCGGGGCGGCCGTGGTGGTGATTAACTCTGCGGGGAGAGAAAGGGAGGTGTTAGGGTGTGGGAGCCGTTGGTGGGCAGGTATTTCTGTGCCTTTTGTAGGGTCCTTCTGCAACCCCCTCCCTGGTACCCCTCGCCCTGGGGCTGGAGAGCAAGCCCATCTGTCAGCAGCCTACCATCCCCTCCTATCCGTGTCTCCTGGGTCTCCTTCACGCAGGCGTTATTGGTTGCGCTGTACTCCTTCACGCTTTCGAAGTCCGACATGCTGATGTTTGTCCTGTAGCTCCCGACGGACACCAGGTCTGTTAAGAAGGGGGGGGAGATGATAAATACCCTGTGTGCTTGCTCAGTCGGTGCAAGCGCGTTGGCATCCGAGCTGCCCCTCTGCGAGGAGACACCGTGCAATGCCACGTGCAAAGCCCATGGAGGTGTCCCATGGAGGGGTGGTCTCTGGCTCAGCCTGGGCACCCTCTGTGCTGGGTGTTGGAGCTGTATGGATGGGGCCAGTGCGGGAAGCAGAGTCCCTTGTCTGCCCATGGCATGAGAGGGCACCAGGGGAGCAGCTCAGCCCAGTAGAGATGGGAGCGTACACAAGGTATTGCCTTCATCTTAATATTGCTGGCATTTCCTGAGAGGCTAGAAAAGGCAGGGACTCACCAGATCTCTTCAGCTGCCTGTATTTAAAAATGGCAAAAGCTGTGGCGAGGATCAGGACCACGGCACCAAGAGGGCCCAGGACTAAAGGAAGTACTCTGGGGCTGTGGCTTTCAGCAGAGCTGGAATGGAGGGAGAGAGATCACTAAGCTGTGAAAGACTTCAAGATTTTTTTTTAATTATTCAAGACTGAACGATGTATATGAGTTTCTAGCAGTCTAAAATCTCTATAGGATGGTAAATGAGTGAGCATGATGCAGTTCAGTTAATGAACTAACGTGCTGATCCCAGCACATCGCAGGGGAACAAATAAAAACGTGGGCCAGAGGCTGTGCCAAAGCAGCCTTGGTTATAAACGTGTGAAGGAAAGCGCTCTAGTCTTGACAGAATTATTTTCAATCAGTTCTTCTGTACCTGGAATCTCTAATTGTTCCCTTCTGGGTCTGTATTTTCTTAAGCTAGAGATTAATTTCAAGAGACCTTGCCTTTTGCTGTGACATTTTTGCTTCTTCTGGCGTTTTGAGCAAAGTTCTTTGGGGACAAGAATTTTTTTTAGTGCTGTATCAAACACGCAACGTGCAAACACAGTACCAACAACGGGTTAATGTAAACGATAAATGACAGAAGCTTGGAGAGAACTAACCTTTCCGAGTCAGCTACGCTTCCCACCGCAGCTCTTCCTTGGGGAACAAAGTCACCCTCGCCGTGGCTGGGGGCATCGACGTCCAGGAGATCTAGGTCGTGGCTGGCAGGGCTGCCTGCGTGTCCCGGGGGAGAAGGGTCATTAGGCACACGAGCAGCAGCACGGGGATGGTGACACCAACGCTACTTGGGTGTATCTGGTGTGCGTGGGACTGCAGGGGGTTTGGGCTGTACATGAGGGGCTCTTTAAAATGGGGTTTAGAGATCTGAAATAATCTCATTGGAAATAATCTCTTGCAAAAATCTCACAGAATCCCACCCTGGCAGAGGTTGGAAGGGACCTTGGGAGCTCACCCAGTGCCACCCCCCTGCCCAAGCAGGCTCACCCAGAGCAGGGGGCACAGGACAGCGGCCAGGCGGGGGTTGAAGATCTCCAGAGAAGGAGACTCCACAGCCCCCCTGGGCAGCCTGCGCCAGGGCTCGGGCACCCTCACAGTCAAGAAGTTCTTCCTCACGTTCACCTGGAACCTCTTCTGCTTCAGTTTGTGCCCATGGCCCCTTGTCCTGGTGCTGGGCACCACTGCAAAGTCTCAGCAGTTCTATCTCAAGTAGGCTCTCTCTGCCTGTACACTTTTGAGAAGGCTGGCATTTCTAAGTTCTTCCCCTAGCATTTCCTGAACAAAGTTTGAATACTTGGCTTGCTTTTATTTCTAGCTCTTTGCCTGCCAAAGGCAGTGAGATGGGGCTGTTTCTCTGTTTTCACCTTTGCCGTCATCCCCTTAGGATGGTTGCGTGTGGGATACCTAGTGCTACGCGTTTTCTCTGCTCTGCTTCCAACAATATTCCTTCCCAAGAAAAATAAGACACTGCACCAAAGCTGAGACTAAGCCCTTGCTCTCCAGGGGAGCTGGCGATGGCTCTTCCTCTCCTGCTCCCTGCTGTTTGCGGTCCTTCACCTGACGGGTGTCGGATGTTGCTTAAACTAAATGATGCTACAAATGGCAATGGCAATAATTAGTGAGGACAGGGTTAAAAAGCAAAAATGGTGTGGAAATGATTTTTAGACTGGTGGGGTTTTTTATGAATGGGAAACAGAAACCAGCGAGTGGATGAAAACCTCTACAACAAGCTGTGCAAAATCAGGGTGATCTGGGCACCTAGTCTGGGAGGCTGCCTGGGTGAGGGCGCTTCTGTTTTGAGGTGCTGCAGCCTAGTGGATACAGAGAGGACTTTTCTCGCAGCAGAAGGCAGCATGATTCACAGCCCTGCGGAGAAGGAAAACCCCTGCCTGCCTTCGCCTTGGTGCTCACCTTCAGTCACCTGCAGGTAGACTGCCATGGTCTCCCCGAAGACATCGTTGTGCTTCACTCCACACCAGTACCACCCTTCGTCTGCCTTTGTCACCGAGTCAAAGCTTAGGATCTCTGTCTTGTTGTCAGTGTCACAGGTAACACCTGGCCCCGGCTGCCTTTGGTCAGAAGCAGGCATGATGGTGCAGCCGTTGTTGCTCCACTTGCACCAGTACTTCTCGTAGGAGTAGTACTTGCATGGATAAGAGCAAGTTAAATCAACCTGGGAACCCACTTGCGCCTCCACATCCTTCTTTCCCGTCAGTCCAGGTTCTCCTGCAAGGGCAAACAGAACATCGAGGCTGATGGTAGTGGTGTCAGTGGTGGGAATGGTAGTCAACAGGTAGTGGTGCTGCTAGAGATGGTGAACCAGGAGATATATCTCTGAGGGGAAAGCACTCCTTACATTGCTAAATTAATGTTAAGGATGCTGTATATGCACCTCCGGGTGACGGCTGGGGTGTTCTTTGCGAGGCTTAAGGAATACTTGCATGAGAAACTTGTGAACACTTTCCCATAGACTGGAAACCTTGTGTTTCCATTTTAAAGCTACTGGGGTGGGGGGGGGATTGGCACAATGTTTTGCCTTATGAGATAAAAGTTCAGAGCTGGACCTCGCATCTCTTCCCCAAAAGCCAGACCTGCTCCTTGGCGGTGCTGAGGAGCCTGTTTTGTACCTGCTGAGCAGGCAGAGACCTGCCAAGGCGCGAGCTCGTACCGTCTATGATCTTCAGCTCAGTTGATGATTTCTGCTCCTTCACCTCGTCTGTCATGCACCAGAAATAGCCTTTGTCACTGTCCTTCAGCTGGTTCAGGATGATGGTGAGTGTCTTGTTATTGGGGCTGTCGAACATGGCCACTCTTCCTTCATACGCAGGCGACACAAACCCAGAGCTGTCTATGATCCGAGTACACCCCATGTCTTTCCACTTGCACCAGTACTTCACTACGGACGTTTTTAGAGCCTCATAGTGGCATTCAAAAGTTGCTGAACTTCCTTTTACTCCAAATATCGTGGGCTTTCCTTGAGGAACGCTTGTCTCTGGAGACAGAAATGAAATGAGCAGCTATACATGTCTAACTTTTGCCCATGTGGCGTTCTCCCGAGCGAATAAATGTTATCAGATCAAACAAAGCTGGTTTGGCTAAAGCAGGGCTAGGCGAAGCTCAGGGGTGAGGATGGTAGGAGCCTGTCCTGGCCTTGCAAGGAGCTGACCCTCAAGGGTCTGTCACCCAAATTCACCGGGTGGTGGTTGTCTTTGTGTACTGACATTCCAAAGTTTTGCTCCCTTTGCTAGCAGAAGGGCAGATCTTTTCCTTTCTACGTCTGTTATTTTGAGATTTAAGGAATCAAGACTCGAAGAGGCAGTTTGCTTGTCTCAAACTGGTAGGCAGATCTTGCCTTCTGGAGTTTGGGGCTAGCCAGACTGGGGGAGATAGCTAGCCACCGCTGGGAAAGTTAAGTCTCGATGTAATGTACTAAACCATCATTAATAAAGATTGCAGATAGTTAAATGAATAGAAAGAAGTATCTAGATGGGGGGCTAAGATAATGGCACTCTGCAAAGGGAAATTAAAGTTCTTGTTAAATAAATCAAGACTGCTAACGATGCTTCTCAAGAGAAGCAGAGATGAAGGGAAAAACGACTG